>CAUYLG010059894.1:0-114885 GCA_963573385.1 Cacajao melanocephalus
TCTAGCCTGGGCAATAGAACAAGAATCTCGTTCTCTCTCCCTCTTTCTCTTCCTCTTTCTTTCTCTCTTACATTCTTTTTTTTTTCTTTCTTTCACTCTCACTTTCTTTCCTCTCTTTTTCTTTCTTTCAAAAAAAAAAAAAGAAATCTTCTTTCACAATTTTTCTTGCAGAGAAGTATGGCAATTTTATTATGATTCTGGCCAATTATACTAAAGTGATCTTGGTTGAAGTCCTCTGAGAAACATATTCTATTAATTGGTAGAAAGAAAGGGTTGTATGAGAAGAAAGTCCCTGATTCTTCTTTCCTGCCTTAGATATTTTTGTGAAAATAACTTGATACTGAGTTGCAACAGCTATCTTATGACCAAGAAGGGAAGACTAAAAGAGTCATACTGAAGTTACCTGGAGCCCAGGTATCATGAATTTACTAAAATCATCCCTGATGTTACATCTCTCTACCCTCCTTCACCTATTCCTCCTCTTCTTCCTTCTTTTTCATTGTATTGAGTAACTCCTTTCATTATTAGTAGTAGTAATTTTGATGAAATACAAATAACATAACATTTGCCAAACTATTTTAAATGTAGAGTTTGGAGGCATTAAGCACATTCATGTGTACACTACACTACACCCATCTATCTCTAGAATGCTTTTCATCTTGTGAAACTTAAGCTCTGCACCCATTAAGTAGTAACTCACTGTTCCTCTGTAACTCAAGCCCCTGGGAGCAACCATTCTACTTCCTGTTTCTATAAATTTTACTCTCTAGGTACATCTCATAAGTGGAATAATATGCTACTTGTTTTTTGTGACTGGCTTTTTTCACTAAGTTTAATATCTTCAAGGTTCACCTATGTTTTAACATGTGTCAGAAGTTCCTTACTCTATAAGGCTGAATAAGATTCCATGTTTGTATATATCACATTTTGTTTATTCATTTATCCATCGACAGACACATGAGTTGCTTCCACCTTTATGTTATTGTAAATACTGTTCCTGTAAACATGGTTGTACAGATATCTCCTCAAGGCACAGCTTTCAGTCCTTTTAGATAGATATCCAGAAATATAATTGTGAGGTTCCACATGTCTCTTTTGAGACTTATGAATGCACTCTTATTCTGTAAGTAATTTTTAGGCAGATATTATCTTATTTTTTGCCCAAAACATCCTAACTAATATAAGATCATTTAATTCTCATCTTGGTTCAGGTTGCCCATGATTTTCAAGACATTTCTTTCCAGACATACGTAATTCCTTATTTAAGTTGCTACACTCATTTTTTCCATGCTAAGAACTAAGCTAGCCTTTTCCTTTTCCTTGAATACACTATGTTTTCTTCCCCAAAAGGCCATTGCAAATGTCATCTGATCTGGCTGTAACACTCCAAAACCTTCACAGTTTCACCTTCAGTAAATTGTATATATCTTTTATCTTTAATCTCAAAATCACTTATTTAAACAAGGATTTTCTTATCCCATGTTTTCCACCATGATCCTTATATTTTTTATTATTTAGTATTATAAAATGATGTATTTTTATAGCATTATTTTAGTTTTATATTTTATATTAATTTGTATTATTAACAATATCTGACAACTATTATTTTATTAACCCTTTGTTTCTTCTATTAATGATCTGAATAATTACATTCTCACTTATCTAGTCTCCGACCTTGTTTAACATGTCCTCATCTCTGAAATACCTTTTTAACTTGTCATCCAGGACACCATCTATTTCTTATTCTTCAGTGAATGTCTACTCTTTCTCAGTCTGTTTTGGTGGAATAATCTCTACTCCTTGACCTCCTAATATGAAGTGCCTTATTGCACATTCGTTGTAACTCCTCATTTCTTGATATGACACTCAGTACCTTTGGGATCTTAGCCAATCTAATTTCTTTAAATATCATCTATGGAAACTCTATCTTAGACTATTCTTTTCAACTCTACACTAATGGAAATCTCCACTAGGATCTCAAAATCAACCTACTGAAACAAAATCAATATTAACACTTTCCCCTGAAAGGCTAATCCATCCACACTTCCATGTCAATTAATAGCAGGTCCATTCTTCCACCTATTCTAGCCAAATAGATTTGAGTCAAACTTGACTTATCTCTTGCTCTCTCATTCTAAGACTGATTGATCAGGAAACCCTATAAATCCAATCTTCAAAATATATCCAGAATGTACCTACATCTTTTCAACTCTGTCACTCCCATCACTTTCATCATCTCTCACTAGACTACTGCAATTGCATCCCACCTGCTTTCCCTTCTTCCAATTTAGTCCTGTTCAGGCTTTTTCTACATAGCAGCATTTGGCTTTTATTCAGAGGAAGGGAGGGTTTGGGGGAGAGCATATGCTATGGTTTAGATATTTGTCTCCTCCAAACCTCATGTTGAAATTTGATTCCCAATGTTGGGCGTGAGGCTTGATGGGAGGTGTTTGGGGCATGGCGGTGGATCCCTCAATACAAAATGGATTTAGGTAAGTTATGACAAAGTGTTTATAATGGTCTACAAGATACCAGATTTCGTGGTGTCTTGCAGGCCACTGTAAAGGTATCCTGCCACTCTCTGGTCTCATCTATTGCCACTCTCTCTCTTGTTCCATTCACTCTTGAGTCACAGGAACCATACTGAACCAGAACCTTTCTCACTGGCTACTCCATCCAGGTATCTGACAGATAGCTACATGACTCACTCCCTCACCGGCTTCAAGTTTTTCCTCAAGGTTAAACATCTCAGAAAGGCTTTATTGGTCACTCCATTTAACACTGAATACCTCTTGCTTCCAATTCTCCCTTCTCTGCTCTATCTTCTCTCCAGCATATTTTGTCTTTTTGCATAATGTATTCATGCATGCAAATGACTTACTTATTTATTTATTTGTTATTATTTTCAATAACAAGAATTTAACCTCCACATGGTAGGGAATGATTTTTATTTTTATTTCTTTGCAATGCTTTATTCCTAAAGCTTGAAAGAGTGCTTAAGTTACAGTAGGTTTCCAAAAAAATTAGTTGAAGAAAAGAGCCAGAACTATGTTTTTTCACAATAATCTAACCCAGTGCTGAACTTAGTCTGTGACCCATAGTTGATTCTAAATAAATATTGGTGAATGAATAAATTACCTGCCTGGAATGGAGATATGACTCAATAGATCCTTGTTGGCTGATTATGCTATGGGTCTCCTTGACTACTCAGGGTGACTCTAAAGTGGGTTACCTCAGGATCAGACTTGAAGATACACTGGGCTGTGGGCTGGGAAGAAACATTAGAAAGAAGGAAAATCTCCTTTATGACTTCCTTTGACTTCCCTCCTTTATCTGAGGATTTCTGCTTGAGTTGCAACTCACACAGGATGCTCATAGGCATCAGCAACACGTGTGTTTTCTGTTTTGTTTTTAATCTTGGGTGTTATTGCTCAGTAACATTAGAAGTGAAACACCTCTCACAAATCCACAGGATGGTACCTGTGTCTTTCATAAAGAACAGCGGACAACCACCTGCAGCTTACCATCCACTTTCAGGACCAGTATGACACAGCAGCAATTCTAATGTTACACAAAGAAACCATTTGTGCTTGATTCATGTGACTAAATTTAAAGTATATTTATTTGGTTTTTGAGTGTGCAATATCAATTTTCTTAATCTTACCAAAATAATGATTAACTCTCATAAAATAACTATAGTTAGTTATATAGTTAGTTATATAGTTATATAAAATAAGTTAACAATTGTAACCTATTCCTCCTGGCATCCTTTCTCACTCTCTTTTTCCCTCCTCTTTCCTTCCTCCATCCTCCCTCTCCTTTAACTGTCATTTTGCTTCCTTCCAGCCTTGCCTCTCTTTCTTTCCTGCTTATGCTCCGATTAAACTGTGGACATGCAAGGGTATGGATGACAGCAGGCACCAGCATCTTTCATGTTATACACAGGGTTCTGAGCACAGCATGCCTTTGGCCCAGACAGGTGGGGGAGCTGAGAGAAGCAGGCTAGCCATCTGGAGACGAACATATGGGTGGTGTGGCATACATTCTCACAATTGCTGCTGGGAGGCTTAGAAATAGAAAGGGGTGGTTTGACTCCTTCTCTTAATTAAAAAAAAAAAAGGAATTTGAAAAGGGTGCCAGTATGGAGGGATCCCACTTAAAAGCATAGCATAGTTTCTGTAAATGTTCATAGATCTAATCTAAGGGTTTAAAAAAATTAGAAGTATTTCATTTTTTTATGTAATGATTGAGTAAATTGACTTTCAGCTCTTTTATTATAGTTAATTTAATATCTTAATGTGAAATAAGTTGTATAGCACAACAGTTTCACACATTGTAAGGTTTAAAAAGTTAATTTGGGGTTTTATTTATTTATCTGCTACTGATTGCCAGTTTCTAACTCAGATAAAGTAGAAAAACATATTAGATAATGTGTATAAAATAGGGACAAAATAATGTGAAAAAGTGAATAATTATTTTTTAAAGCCTCTTAGAGGTGTGATTTATTCTAATTATTAGCCCCGCTTGGTGTATTTTTCTTAGAATTCCAGTCTATGAATTAGGAAAGCTATGCTCCAGTTTAAACTTTGATCTTTCCTTAAGTTTTAGAGAAACAATTTTGGTTTCTTTGAACGTCCTTTTCTCATCTCAAAAACAAAAACAAAACAAAACAAAAATCAAAAGAACTCGGCTGTGGTGGGGTTCATGATTCTAGGTTTAGTAGTAATTGAGTCAAGTGTATAAGATAGAATTATTGTGTAAACTAAAACAAATTGGGAGTTATATCAGAAAAAAGTAAATAAATTCCCAGGTAAAACAGATTAGGGTGCGTAGCCTTTTAATATAAATGTTTCCATGATGGCTATTTTATTAGCTTATCTACCATGTACATAGCTGGATGAACATGGACCTCAGTGATATATGGAGGATAAAAAGAAAGCCTTGTAACTTAGAGAATCGGGTTCATTTCTAGGCACTCAATTTTCAGAGTTTTCCATATTTTGTATAGACTATCAAAACCATGTTCAGGGAAAGACAATCAGGGTGATAAAGGGTCACTGAATATTTAACACGAAGATGGTTAAATAAATTCATTTTCTTTCTGAAGTGAGAAAGTCCAAGTCAGAGTAGGAAGTATGATGCTTCTCAGGAATGCCTGAAGAACTATTAGGTCGAAAATGAATTACACTTCTCTCACATGAACTAAAGGCAGTTCACTCCATAAACATTTATTGAGTACATATTATGTGTCAGATGATAAGCTAGATGCCATGGATCAGATACTGAGCAAAAGCAAATATGGCACCTCCCTTCATGGAAATTTCAGTTCAGAATCTAATACGTTCTAGAAATAAATGTAAAGTTACAACTGTGATAAGTGCTTTGAAGAAGAGAAATTGGTCTAGTTAGAGATGTCAAAAAAGGTTTCCCAGGGAAGAAAACATCGCATGGGATACTGAAAAAATGAATGAATAAGAAAACATTAACTGTGAAAATGATTGTGTGTGTGTGTGTGCGTGCGTGTGTTTGAGGGTATGAATGAATGAAATAGTGTTCTAGGTAGAAGGAACAGAATATGCTGAGGTCTTACAATAGAAGTGACATGATCTGATGTGGTTTGGGCACATAGGTCCAAGGAGAGTATGAAGTGAGCTGAATCCGTAAAAAGGAGCTAAGACACTGTAGAGTTTATAAGTCACATTGATTGAAATGAGAATCCATTGAAGTGTTTCACATATAAGATGGAACATGTGATATCATTTCATATTTATTTAGATAAATGCAGTGTGAAAATTGTGTAAAGAGACACAAAAGTGTCTATGATTAACCAGTTAGGACACTCACCTCTCCAGAAAAGAGATAGCGACCACTGTTTTGAATAGTGCTGATGGCCATGTAAGTGAGAAAAACGGGTAATCATAGAATACTTAGGAATGAATATGAACAATTTTTTTGTTGAACTATATTGTAAGAGAGAGGTGGGGAGTTGTCAAAAAATGACTCCTGGGTTTCTGGCTTAAGAGCTGGACAGTGGTGTTTCTGCATTCATGATCAGATTACACTGACTTAGACAATGTGGGAAGACTTGTCTAGAGAGATTATAGGTTTGAATTGCTCAGGCTGAGTTCATGTATCATGTAAAACATATTGAAATCGCCAAGTCGTTAAACACATTAAGTCCAGAGTCAAGTCACAGCTCAATATGCAGGAGAGCCAGAGTTGCTGGAAAGTCCCGGAGAGAAAGGGCAAATGAAGGAAGATCTTTGCAAGAGCAGTTTGGCTCTTCTTAGCCCTGACCTTGTTTTAAACCAATGCTGAGACAAGCATAAAAGAAGTCCTCAGCAAATATTCAGCAAGAATCCAGTGTGACATTACCCGGATGTCTGTATTCAAGGTTGAAAGTGGTAGCAGAAAAAGTAAGCTTGTCTGTATCATTTATGCTTGGCGCTAAGCCTCAGTGCCTGCTGATAATTCAATCTGTTAATAAAAAGAGGGCAACCTTTTTTTCCCACATCAACATGAAATAAATAAATAACATACCATAGGAATAAATGAATAAAGCAAAACAAGTAAAGAAACAGCTGAGAAAAGAGAAAAAAAAGTCAATAAAAGCTATTGATCAGAGATGCTTTAAGAATGTAAACATTCAATATCGAAAAGAAAACAGAAGCATAATTGTAGTAGCTGTTTAATATTTGCACAGCCTTCATTAGAATGCTCACTACAGTTAAAATTTCTAGAAGATCGTTTCTGCATAAACATAGTGTCTGAACCACTGAATAAAGTAACTCTGAATTCCCATTGACCGCTAGGACCTTTAAAAGTTATTATATTTAAAATAGAAATTGTAGGACGTTTGTGAAGTTTTACTGTTGATACAAAATTCTACTTTTAATATCTTCAAGCTTTTAAAATGTTGATATTTGGCAGTGCACTATGCTGTAAAAAATTATAGCATGCCTTTCTCAAATATCTTGGGTTTATGACAGAAAGACATCTCCAAGAAATCAATCATTCTTCAGGTTGAATCTTTTCCAGTTTTGCCTTAGAAGTAGTCAGCAACTTGAAGCTTTTAAAATGATTATTTCTTTGGTAGCTTTTGGGCTATTAAATCTTGCAAATACAGTAATTAATTGATGTAATTAAACACATAAAGCAACACTTGCAAAATCTGGTCTTGTGAAAATTAGCTAGAGTTTTAAAGTAAATAGGCCATTAATGTAAAAGAGAATTTAAAAGTACATATTGAGTTTGCGTGTGTGCGTGTGTGTGTTTGTGCAATATTACCACAACCAAGGAAAGGTTTTTAAATTTACCTTTTCAGTGGACATGAGAACAAATAACATAAACATATATGTATTAGTCAGGGTTCCCTAGAGGGACAGAACTAACAGGAGACATACATACATACATATATACACACATATATACACACACACACATATATATGTATACATATATATACACATATATATGTATACATATATATGTGTGTGTGTGTATATATATGTGTGTATATATGTGTATATATATGTGTGTATATATGTATGTGTGTATATGTGTATGTGTGTGTGTGTGTGTGGGTATATATATATATATGAGTTTATTAAATATTAACTTACACAATCACAAGGTCCCACGATAGACTGTCTGAAAGCTTGTGGAGCAAGGAGAGCCAGTCCGAGTCTCAAAACTGAAGAACTTGGAGTCCGACATTTGAGGGCAGGAAGCATCCAGCACAGAAGAAAGATGTAGGCTGGGAGGCTACGCCAGCCTCACCTTTCCATGTTTTTCTGCCTGCTTTATATTCTAGCCATATAGCCATACTGGCAGCTGATCAAATTATGCCCACCAGATTGAGGGTGGGTCTGCCTTCCTCAGCCCAGTGACTCAAATGTTAATCTCCTTTGGGAACACCCTCACAGACATACCCAGGATCAATACTTTGCAAACTTCAATCTAGTCATGTTGACACTCCATATTAAGCATCACAATATATAATATGATTTAATCAGTTTGGTATATAGAATACCGAGCAAAATTATTAAGCCTAGTTTTCTGACATTAAATGAGAAGAAAAGCCTATAATGAATGCAAAAGGGAATTTTTTTTTTTTATTTAAAGAAAAAGGGGCACATCACTAAGGACTAAGTTGCAGGTGAGTTTTTGTTTTTGTTCTTTGTTTGACCTCTGGGCCCTAGGAGGTAGATCAATCATCCCCTCTCCTAGATCGTCCCTGATTCCATATCAAAAGTAGCTCAGCCTGCCCACATGTTTTAAACCATGCTCGTTGCTATTAAGCTATGCACTTTTATTTACTTGACATGGCTTCTTTCTATTGGAAGAGACTTTTTATCACATTTTTGATATGTCCTTGTTTCACAGAAAATGATTAGCACTTTGTAGGGGCTCAAACACTTTTTTTTAAAAAAAAGAAATACTCATTGTATGTCAGGCACTATCCTAGGTGTTTCATGTGCATTTTTTTCTTATATAATTATATAATCTGCTTTACATATTATAAACAATAAAACAGGTTAGTAAAAATAAAACGAAAGACTCTTCCAATGCCAAACTTTGCTTAAATTCTAGTTATATCCACCTAACTCTACTGGCTGGAATATTTCCAGTTTATCAATAAATGACAATTTGACCAGATTTACTACATTTATTGCTATATTCCATCAAACATACAGTTAGCAATAGAATACATAAAAAACTATATTTTATTCATGTGTGTATCCTTAGTTTCTGTAATTCAGTAGGTACATAATAAATATTTTTTCAATGAATGACAAAAATAGTTATAACTAATCTATGTTTTTGGCTATGGGTATAGTTACTTGGTCCTGTGAGGAGAAAAATATCAACTTTATGCCTGCATCTCCTGATTATGTCTAAGATTATAGACACAAATATTAATTAAATGTGTAAGAAAAGAAGGAAAATACACAGAAAATGAAGGAGACACAAATAAGTAAATTCTGTGTATAACAACTCACTACAGTAGGTACTATTATTTTTCCCATTATATTGATAAAGAAATTGAGGCACAGAAAAGTAAAATATCATGCCTAACATTGTAGAGCAAGGAAGTGGTAAGGTCAGGATTTAAAATTAGGACAGAATAACCCCAGAGTCTACCCTATTAATCATTATACCATAGTGTTTCCAGGTGTCAAGTGGGTAAAGGGGTGCAGATACAAAGAGAACATTCCATGCAAGGAATCATAGAGGAATGAAGTATGACACTGGAGATGACAGATAAAGGTGAAACCAGCCACAGTTTTCCTAAGGTCAAAAGTCGTTGAAAGGGATTGAGCAAAAGCTATGATGGGGAAGTGACACTGTGAGATGTAAATTATGAAAAGTCCAATCTGGATGCAGCATGTGTGTTAAAAATATTGAAAATACTTGAATTCAATAGCAAAATAAATATGACCACTCTGGGTCTCTTTAAAGTTTTTACATTTCCATGAGCACACTCAGTACCAGGCATGTTACTAAAAAGGGAGGCTGTTAATGAGGCAAAGTGCCATAACTTCTCTAAAGAATGGTTAAAAAGTAAGGTTTGCTTAAGCATTGCTTATGGCAGGTAAATCTGGAATATTATTTTCCTTTTGTTATAGTAACAAATTGCCACGAAGCCAGCAGCTCAAACCCATACAAATGTATTATCTCACAAGGGTCCCAAGTCTAGATACAGTGTGGTGTGGTTGGTTCCATAAGTGTTATACAGTCATAGGATTAAGGCCTTCATTTCACTGCTGGCCCTGAGAGGCCATATTTCTAGGCCAATGCCCACCTCCCTCAAAGCCAGAAATAATAGGCCTACAAATCCTCTGACTTTTCTCTTTTTGCCTTGTATCTCCAATGCATCTCTACTGATGAAATATTCTGCTTTGGTTTCTGCTTTTAAGGACCCATGTGATTACAGTGGACTCACAGGGATAATGCTAAATAATCCTCCTAAATTAAAGCCAGCTGATTAGTGATTCTAATTCCATCTGTAATATTTCTTCACACAGGTATATAAATTAGTGTTTGTTTGAATAACCAGAAAACGGAAGTAATTGGGGGACTTCTTCAGATTCCTCTCTACCACATATGGTCTTTTTTTTCTGTGTGTATATATATATATTCATTTTCCCTTTAGTCATAAAACAAAAGTCACATAAAAAATATATTCTCTTGAAAGAAATAGTAATTTGTAATGGTAAGGATGGATGTGTCATTATATCTGGAGCCTATGTATATGAATAAAGATTAAAAACCCAGAAATAAATTTCATAATATGATAAATTAAGATATTCTACTCATTCCAATTATCTTTTCAGCAACTCATCATTTCTCCAAGATTTTATATTACTATTTCAGATACAAATGACATATTTTATTCAGGCCCACCAGCATTAATAATTTCATAGCAAAATATGACAAAAAATAAGGTACTTTAGATGATAAATGATGAAATTTGAAAGTAGAAACACATTCTGATCTCACTTATTCTGCCATCTATGGCAATACCTCTAGCAATGAGAAACAAGGGTATAAAATGGTAAATGTATGATTTCTAAGCAAAGAATAATTAGTCAATATTAGTATTTTGAGGGAGTATTCATGCTTCATATAAATCGATCTTTGGAAACACATTAGATTCTTCAGAGATGTCCTTAAGGTAGTTACTAATGATATCCCTGATTTTGAAGGAGTTAATGTATATCTCTTAGAAAGTACTTTATCTGAAGGTAACTGAGGTATTTAAGAAAACATTGCTCTAAAATTCTATAAATATAAATAAAAACTAATGGTGACATTTAATTCTCTACCCAGATAAAGGAATAAATTAAGTATTATTTAATGGATTCCAAATCTATACTACTTTCCCTCTAGGAAAGAAGAAAAATCAGGTAAGATTTAGAAAGCAGATAACCATTTTTCCAATTTCAAAGAGCTTTGAAAAATAAGTGAACACTTTAACAACAAATAGGAAATTAAGTTTAAAACAGAAACAATAAATCTAGGAGCCAGAATGAATATTTATTTCAAAATTTGCCCTACAGTGCTCCCAGAGTCTTATGTCTCATGTTCAAAGTGAACAACATATCTGTGAGCTCTGTAGGGGATCAGAAATAATGAAAAGAAGATGCTAATTACATGGTCATTATGGAATCTACAACATGTTGATTGATTACTAGACACTAAATATCTATGCAAATAAGAAACCAAGGGCCAGAAGTTATGAAACACAAGAATGTAAATGAGGTCAAGAATTCTACATGAGTTTCTTCAACTCTGACTCTTGAACTGGTAAATGGAAAGATTATGGAGTTTAGATGCGTTTCCTTTTGGAGTTCATGCTAAATACACAATGTAACTAAAATGGCATCAAACTGTTTCTCACATATTATATGAATACTGTATATAAGTATAGCAAGTATTTAGAAAGCAGTTGATGATGCTGTTGGATGATGTCTTTGCCATCAGCCAAATCCCTGTAACTTCTATGTTTCCCTAAAAGCAATCTATAATTTCCACCATCAACAGCAAAGTGTGTTCTATTTCCAAATAGGTAGAGGATTTCCAAGGATACATTGCTTATATTCTTTCAGAAAGTTCAGAAGCAGTCACATTTATATAGTGTTTGTACAGAAATCATCTTTCGTAATATAACTACTTAACACTGAGAAATATGTAGGTAACTGACAGTGCCAGTCTCCTGATGCACAATGAGGTTTATATTTTGGCTTTAAAAATTTAGGTCAATTTATCAATACTTGGATGTGCAGTGTAGATCCAATTCACCTCACAGACTATGCCTTTTAGCTATAACAGAAGTTCCTTGTTTCAAGTCTCATGCATGAAGTTGAAATGATATATAGTATTAGTATATATCTTTCCACCATTTGAATGAAACACAAACCTAAGGGTATCCAATGATCAATGCTTGCAGCCTACGAGGAATTTAATAACACCACTGAAGCCAACCACTTTATTTGAGCCTCAGTTGTGTGAATACTCAGAATAAATCAGGGAGTAGATTGCTATTTATGCCTTCTCCAATCTTCTTCCAAGCTCAGGAGAACAGCCACTTTTACTCATACCATTTTTTGAGTTGCTATTGCGCTTATAAAGTAGGACTCCAAAAAATAATACTGAACCCAAATAAGCACCACTTTGCAACAGCATTTTATAAAAGAGGATCATATTTAAGGAAAAATATATTTTGCAATGTACAGGTTTTCAGATATTCACACTTGTCACCATTGTTTATCAGTAATTGGATTAAATAAAATCATAGCTATGTTACTAATAGGGCAGGAATTCTGTGAAAAATCATACAAAGAGAAAGTGAGGGATATTTGTTGGAGAAAATAAAGAGCAGTATATTTGCTAGTTTCAATGAGGGATAATTAACAGGTTCCTGAACACTCCTGTACTGAAATTCTTTGATATTTTCTATATAAACTAACAATTTACAAACAATTTGATAAAGTAATTGATCATATACTCTCTGGAGAAAGACAGTTCGGATTTTCAACCACTTAATAGGAGTGTACTCTTATGCTATAAATACATATAATAACGATATGTCCTTGTGGAACTGTTGAGGAGATTAAATGAATTAATGTACATGGAGTGTTTAACAGAGTGCTTGGCACATATTTAACACTTAATAATAATAGCTATTAATATTGGTAGAGGCAGAAACATAGCAATTTAAAAATAATAGATGTTGCAGTCAACAGCTAATTGCCACAATTATGCTAGAATATTTTTTGGTGTTTCATATCTATTTTATTTAGACATTACAACCATTCTATCTTTGAAGGGACTTCAGGCAAGTTACAAAATAAAATATAATAGAGAATAAAAACAATTTAAATAAAATCATATTCAACTATCCTTTCTTTTCCTCTTTACCAAGTACAATGCTCTGCACATAACTGGCATGCAAGAAATGCTTGATGAATAAGTAAATAAAGAAATGGAAAGGTGAGTGGATGTATGCATGCATAAATGAAAAGGATTCCAGATCATCTGAAAGATACAGAAGGATTATATTTTCAGCAGTTGATGAGCATACTGCCATATTCTGGCAATGATTCTGAAAGTAAAGGAAAGTAGGACAGAAATGTTTAGGTGATCTGTTTTTACTTTTCTGCTAAGGGAAAGCAAACTTTTTTTGTTTTTTGTTTTGGTTTTTATTTTTTTTCCCTGCTGGCATTAAACACAGGCAGGATTTGAGAGAATGTGTTATTCAGAGGAATATAATTCTAATTTCTCGTCATGGTTTTGCTATTACCTAGCTATGTAACTTTAATCTCCCTAGAACTCTGGATTCCTCAGTTGAAAAATGAAGGGGTGGGACAAGAGTATCGCTAAATGCCTTCTACCTTCAAATTGTGGTAAGTAATTTAGGTTAAACTAACTGTCTAGGCTACTATATCAAGTGGTAGGAATGGATTATCTTGTTAAAAACACAAAGTTAACGAGTTAAATCTACTCTGCTCTAGTGGAATATGTTGTGCTTCTGAGATCTGGATCATTGCCAATGAAAAACAATCATTTGCTCCTTCATTAGCCGAGAATCAATGGAACTCAGGCTCTGTATACAGATCCGCTGGCTTTAAATCCTGATTATACTACTTATCCTTAGTAGAAGGGGCCAGACAACCTCTTACTTTCTCTTCCCCTTCATCTGGTAATAAGGAAATAATCAGAGTATAAGTGCTTTCAAAGCTTGTTATAAGGGTTCAGTTATTGCTATTGCTTTAAGAGTGTGGCATAGTTAGTGCTGATAAATGTCTACAATTAATACTGAAGCTCAGAGTTGGTCTGAGGAATTTCCTAGCAGATAGATGGTCAACTGGTTTGTGTTTTTAAGCCTATCCTACTAGAACACATACCTTGATTGCAGAGGCCATGCATTTATTTACTCTTCAGCACTAATTTACCACAAGTATTTGCTGAACTCTATGTTCCAGCCAATGTCTGCAACCACAGATGATGCATTAGTGAGTACATTCGTACATAGATCCAACCCTCAAAGAGTTTATCAGGGCAGACATCAATAAAATAATAGCATAAGTAAACATCTTAATTTGATTTAATTTATGCCAATTGTTTTGGTTTTAATAATAAAAGTAGCAAATATAAGCATTTATAACCAATGTTAGGCTTTTTCATATATAAGAAAAATACATTAAAAATAAATTAATTCTTTAATAAGGACACATATTACTTAAATTAATATAATACATTGCTCTGCCTTCTGCCTTCATATTTAGTCTAAGAAAATTAACCTGGCCCACATTCTTCAAAACAACCTTGGGAACCTCTCTGGAATATGATAGTTGAGTATTCATCCATCAACAAATACTGCTCAGCATTGTTCTAAATACTACGGATGCTTCAATGAAGAAGACAGAAATGTTTCCTATTCTTGGATAATTTAATTTATACTCTATTTTTAAGAGACAAAAATCACCAGCAAACAAATAAATACAAATAAATAAACAGAAGAACTATCTTAGAGTTAAAATGCCTTGAAGAACATGAAAAACTAGGTAAGTGAAAATATGATATCATATGCTTGGATGACTGTGAGAACGAATTATTAAGAAGAAACTTCTTGAAAGAAGTGACATTTGAACTGAAATCTGATTGATGAGAAGGAGACATTCATGAAAGGCATTCATGAGAGAATTCCAGGCAGAGAACCCAGCTAGCTCAAAGGGATAGAACTGAAAAATTAGCATGTTGGAGTAAGAGAAAGCTCAGTACAGCGGGAGTTCAGTGGGCAAAGAAGAAGAGAACTGGTAGAAGGAGTAAGAACCCAGATTATGTAAAACTTTTTAAGAGCAGATAGGGAGTTTATACAATTCTAACAGAAATACATACTCATTGGAAGATTTTAAGCAAAGAAAATACTATCTGATATGTGATTTAAGAATACTTTTCTGTAACTTAAGACTATTAAGTTGCAAAAGAATAGAAAAAATTGGCAAGGAAATCATTAGGAAGTTGTTTCAATGCTTCAGGCAACATTGGTGGTTTCAGTGGAGATTTTAAAACTAAATTTATATTTTATTTTAAAGGTAAAGCCCATATGAACTGCTGATGTGTTGGGTACAATAGGCAAGAAAAAGACAAACATCAAAGACAATTATGAGAATTTTGGCTTGAAACATAAAACATAAAGTAGTGTTATCAACTCAGATAAATACTGCAAGAAGAACAAATTTGGTATATAGGTCAGCTATTGGCAAACTTTCTGTAAAGAGCCAGATAATAAATGTTTTAGTATTTGCAGACTAATGGGGTCTCTGTTACAGTGTGAAATAAGCTATAGACAAACGCAAACAAACGGTATGATTGAGTTCCAATAAAATTTTATTGAACAAAATTATGTGACCCAGATTTGACTCACAGCTATAGTTTGCCAGCACCTGGCACAGACCAAAAATGTTGTTCAGGACATGTTAAATTTGAAATGTTTATCAGACATCCAAATGTAAATATAAAGGAGACATTTGGATATATAATTCTGGAGTTCTGAGGCGAGGTCAAAACTTGAGATTGATATTTGAGACTTTTCAATTCTTTGTGTTGAATGAAATCACCAGTGCTGAGTATGCAGACAAAAAAAGGAAAATAGACCCAATGATAACATCTTGAAACATTCCAACATTTAGAATTTCGAAATCAAGAAGGAGAGGTTAGGAAGAAAAATCAACATTGTTTAATGTTAATGAAACCAAGGATAAAAAAGTTTCTAGAAGAAGGGTGTAGCCAACCATATCCAAAGCTAATAAAACATTGAAATAAAAGTAAAAATGAGACTACTTAATTTGGCAATCTGGAGATTATTGATGGCTAAGAGTCAAGTCTCTTGGAATGTAAGAAGTAGTGATGATAGCAATAAAAGACAATTCTTTTACAAAGTTTGCTGGGAAGCAGAGTAGAAAGTTTAGGTTGCCATTAAGTGTGGGGTCAAGGTGTGGCTTTTTATTAAGAATGTGTGATGGCAGGAACTGTTTATTAGCTATTGAGAATGTGTCAGCTGACACAGAAGATCCAATATAGCAGAAGTAAAGATAATACATGTAAGAATGAATTTCCCAACAAAGAAAGACCAAGCTCAAAATCAGTGCACAAAAGAAGGAGATTGACCTCATCTAAGAATTTGGAGATCTTGGATAAGTTAATTCCCTTCCTCTTTCTAGAAGTCTTGTACAACCAACAGTGGTGTGCCAGACAGAGCCTGTTTGAACCAGTTAGAGAACACCAATGTGAAGAATACAGGAATTTTAACTTTTGGGTAACTTGAAATTGGCCATGCTTTGAGTATTTACAACTGAACAAAATAGGCAAATCGTACAAATTAACACTTGTTTTTTTTTTCTTTAAGAAACTGAAGTCTTTGGTAGGGCTCTTATTGACCTGAACCTGTGATAGTATCAAGAGTCTTTATAGGAATCCCTTCAAGATTTTTAGTAATGTAATTTCTTTGTCAAAATACCACAAAATTCCATGTGCTACTGTTGGTACAGAAGGGAACCCTGAAACCAACATTAGAATTAATTAGATCTCAGAGCAGTGATTTCTCATAGTTAACTAGGTTGCATCAATAGAAAAGGGACCTTGAGGCATGAAAAATGTTGGAACTGTCTAGAATTAAAATGAATCAGACACTGACTTTCACAGCAAAATCTTATCCTCATTCCAAACCTGGGCTTTTGAACTCCAATTGGCCAATGGATTCTGAGTTCCTTGCTTATGTTGTTTAAATATTGCCACTTCCCATTGGTGGCTGGCACAGACCACTTCACTCTCCCTACTTTAATTTGACTTCCCAAGCTGAGTTTGGGCAGCTTGGTCATGATTTTTAGCAGTTATCCCTATTCTTATCTCTATCTGGGCTTCGCAACTCTCATCTTGTTATTGATAACCTATACCAATGGTGTTTGAGACACAATTCCCCCAGGGAGCTGCAGGAGAACTTCTCAACAATTATATTCAGATTTGCTCATACCTTCTGTTTTACACAGGGAATGGTGGTTATGTATGTGATACAAATAGAAAGCTGATCTTATTTTTATTTTTTTTATTAATGAGAAGTAAACTGAAAACTAAGTGCTCCAAGTCTTCAAATGTCATAAGAGGATCTCATGCCAGAATAAACAGATGGCCTCCAAGTATCCTGCAAGAAGCACATCCCACCATAGGCAGAATTCTATGGCATCCAAATATGTGGCATAAGGAAACTTAAAAGAAGCCATTTAGATCTGTGATCCTGCACATTATGGACTCTCAGGTTTAATGAGGTTTGGCATGTCCTGTGTGTCTAAGTCAATTATGCCTCTTATAGGATAGTGGGAAGAAGCAGGAGCAGATGAATTAATTCTACAGAAAGAGTCTCATTCTTCTAATTTTTCATAGATTTTCCTAAGATTTCTCCCTGAATAAGTAACTGGATAACAGAGTACAGTGCAATTTGTGAAGACCGATCTCTTATCTGTTCTTTTTTTCTCAAAAAGAACTTTAGATTTTAAATTAAAAAAAAAACTGTGAAGCAATATAATAATTACTATTAGATATTAATGAGTCATTGGTCAGATGCTGTGATTGGGCAGTGAAATCACATTCATTGTAATTGCAGTGTCAACTATATTGTTCTATTCACTAACTGCAGTCTTCGCAAGTGGTAAAAGAAATTAAAAAAAAATTTGTCTGCCTTGTATTTTTTCCTCATTCTATAAATGTTCATATTAACGAAATTTACTGAGTTTATTATTGTAATTTTATGTTACAAAAACCACTGGAGAAATGAAGAATGGCAATAAAGGCATTGCTAAACTACAGGTAAAAAGAGGACTGGAAATAGAAAATAAAGAAGGATCACAGAGATTTTATTTACTTGCATTTATTCTATATCTTTTGTGCTCTCTGGATGAAAAACTAGAAGTCTATAAGGAAATGTGAGGATCTATGGAATTATTTGCTTTTAAAATACATTATTAATTATTATCAATAATGGCATCTTATATTTTACATGTTTTACATTGTAGTGTGTGTTCTTATTCATTATATCTGTGTTATTTATAATTTACAAATAAGAATCAAAAGCCAAAAATGTGTAACAACTTGGCTAAAGTAAAATAGACACAATGGCAAAACCAAGAATAATGTTAGGTCTCAACACAGTGTCCCTGCTCTTTCACTGAAGTAAGCTAGTAGTAAAAGATCCGAAACACTTACATTTATGTATTCACTTATTTATACTGAATGCATAAATACTGAAGTAATGGTTAAGACCCATCATGTGTTCACCCTGTACTTGTAGTGGACATACAGTGGTGAATAAAGCACCAATGCTCCTTCCCTCATTGGGATTTAGAGCCTATTTGGCTATAGAGAAACCCATAATAAGTAAATGTCTAAACAGCAAAACAATTAAGATAAATATTACATAAAATGAGCAGGATGATATGAGACAATGAATAGGAGTAAGTCTCCTTTGCAGTGGTAAATAAAAAGTGTTCTTTCTGATGATGTGAAAAATAAGCAGAAATCTGGAAAATAGAAAGAGCCAAATATATAAAAAGTGGAAGTAAAAATATTCCAGGAAGAGAGAACTAGTGGCAAAGGAAGAGTTCAGTATGTTTGAAGGACTAAAAGTTGTCAAGTGAGACCAGAAAGGAAAGAATAAGTGGGGCAATGTAAAGGAGAAAGGTTGGAAAGGGGAGTCCATTAGAAGGTTAAGTATTGCAGGAAATGGTAAGGAGGTTACATTTTATTCTACATTCAGTGGGAAGTCACTGCATTGTTTTCAGCAGAGGATGACATGATTATTTGATGTGATCCTCTAGTTCACATAATAATAGTACCTATATAATTATACCTATATAATATATAATTATACCTATATATTTATGACATATAATACCTATATAATATATACCACATATAAAAATAGACCCCATATAATATACATATGGTTCGGTAGAAGAGGCATTATACCTGTGGACTATAGCACAAACAGATAAAGAAAGCTTTAGGTAACTTTTATGCATTTAATCACAAACATCTCACACGAGTTTTCCTACCTAGCCTGGAAGAAATACTCAAGCATTGAGATGAGAATGAGCATCTCATGGTTTAAAAATAGCTAAACAGTTTCTACAACTCTACTGCCAAAATCCATACATCCCAAGCAACAGAGAAAAATTCAACTTTCAGCAGCAGGTTGCACTCTGAGCTTTATGGAGCTTAAAAATCAAAATGGTTATGTGAATTTTTGTTAATGGACACACTGCATACGATGATTGCCATTTTTTTAAAGAATATGCATGTTTAATACATGAACATTACTCAAGGCTTATGAGGATTAACATGTTGAGGATATATAGTGCTAACACATCAATATTTCATGTTCTTGCTGCTCTAAATCAGATACCTGAAGACTAGAATTTGTTTAGAATGTTTCCCTTCCCTGAAATACAATTTTAAGTTTTCTGCCATTGTTTGTTGTATCCTCTGTGCCTATAACAATGCCTGGCATAAAATCTATTCAATAAATTTGTGTTTCACAAATAAATTATCTTTATAAAAAGTCTTTGAAAAAGTTATATTATAAAAGATACTGATTATTTTGAATTTAAGTACTTTTCTCTATCACTGCTTATGTCATTTACACTGTTCTCTGAATACAGAGTGGTGAAACTTAACTGAATATATATGCACGTGTTTGTGTATATATTTAATTTACTCTGCATATGGTGAAACAGTGGTGGGGGGAGGAGTGTCAAGATGTCAGTGTTCTATTTATTGCACTGGCTTTTCGCACATTGATTTGTTTTCTTCATGGCAATGATATAAGTTATAACTGAATTTTCTGTCTACTTTCTGTCTGCCTCAGCAGAGCGTAAGCACCATGTGGACAAGAGCCTTGGTCTTCTTATATTTGCTTCATTTTTAGAGCCTTGAATAGTGCCTAAGCACAAGGTACTCCCTAAATATGTGGAGAATGAGCCAGTATATGAAATAATGAGTACACAAGGTTTAGATATGTAACTATGGATTCTCTTAGTTCAAAACCCTCATACCACTTCATTAAATTATTTAAAGCATTCATTCCTCAACAAGTATTTTAAAAGGCTTCATGTATCAGATATTATATTATGCTTAGCACAATAAGATGGATATAAGCATGGACCTTGGGGAGAAAGCTTAAAATTAAAAAAAATAAAATAAGCTTAAATTATAACTCATACTACACGTGTCTTTTTCACAATCAATTTGTTGCTATGTTTGATTTTTGCATTTGTGCTTTTTAAATGCAGTTCTTTCTAAATGCAAGAAGACTGCTATGTGTCTCATGAAGAATAACATGTGCTAGATAGCCTTCATTCAGGAATAAGTTATGATATTGTTAGCTGTGATTTCAACCATTAATGAATTAACAATGTTAAATACACTATATAAAATAAAGTGTATTTAAACAGAAACATGCATAACACAAGTTTGTGTATTGATTGACTGATAAAAATGTCTTAAGTACAGGTTCTCATTAACATAACTGTACTTCCTCTAGGGGCAGTGATTTTGTGTTCCTTAATTCAGTGCTGTCTGTAACTTTATAGAACATGAGTACTGCAAATAATGATAATCAACTCTGTGTGTATGTATAGATAATTAAATGTATATATATGTATAATTTATAAATGTATAAAATGTAAAATTTCATAATACTTATATATATATTTATTATGCATACATTTTGCTTGATTTGGCAACCTGTAGTATGAGCCTTGTAGATCATGGTAAAGAGTTCAAATGTGTTCTACATTTCTATTCTTGATAAAAAGCCATTGAATGTTTACCAGTACAAACATAAATTCGTATATCTTGGGGGAGGGCAAGCTTGCAAGTAGAGAGATCAATCAAATTATGGTAGCCAAGGGAAGGACTGGTGACAAACCACTTTTAAAGATAATTCACTGTTGGTAGACATAGAAAATTATATATAGTACATATATACACACACACACACACACACACACACACCATATATAATATAGATACATATATATATATATATATATATATATATATATGACTTTATTTTACAGGTAGAATAAGCTATGGACAAGCAACCTCATGACCCTGATAAATGTAAACAACCAAGAGTGGGCTGATGGGAGAGAAAGTTAGAGATGGAAGTAGCAGTGGCCATCATTTTTCGGAATTGTTTTGAGAACAAAAGGAGATAGTACATGTTAAAAAGTTAGTATAATTTGCACTATGGGAAATGCACAAGAAATGTTAAATGCATTCTCTCATTGGTTTCATCACTTCACAGATGACCTTATATTTTCGAAAATTATTGAGAGAACTGAGAGAGAATTTTAGATTGACAAAAAGTGAATTTCCTGGACTTCTATTTTTAAACAGCTCATATGACATATTTTAGTATTAATATATTTTTCACATCTATAAGAAATTATTTGAATGTGACTTGGATGCAATCTTAGGCTTAGTGGTATAGGCACATATTTGTCAAATGTCCAAAGATTTCTTACTATTCCACAGGCATAAACATGTAAATACTCAGACATTCCTCTTCTTGTCCAGGATCAGCAGCATAAGGCATCAAAGAAGCCTGCCATGTGATCCAAACCTTGTAGTCTTTAATTCAATACTATTGGTTGAAATATAAGAGCAAACACTTGTTCATCTTCCAGAGTCATCTGCTACTAAATCCATTTGGCAGGTCAAGTTGGAAAGATGTTGACGCACAAAATGTTAAATAAAGGTTTGCTTTAAACCTCCATACTTCGCAGGGCTCAAACTGAGTTTCTGATCTATGAGTGATAAATACACAAGATTATATGCTGTAAAAACCTTCTCATTTCTAGCAGGCAAATGTTGGAAGAGTCTAAAGAATATAATGATACAAATATAGGGGAACGAATGTTAGAAGGCAGTTTGGTTTAAGACTAGCTCTATGTTATGCTGGGCTTAATGCCTAGGTGATGGGTTGGTAAGTGCAGCAAACCACCATGGCACACATTAACTATGTAATGAAACTTAACATCCTGCACATGTACCTCATAACTTAAAAATAAAAACTAAAGAATATATTTGAAAAAAAAGATTAGCTCTATGTTAAATGAAATTGTTTTGCTGAACCAATTCAGTCATTCCACAATTAAATACACACACACACACACACACACACACAAACATTAATCCAAATGATTTTATGTATGTAATAAGTAACTTAATGTAAAACAATTATGAAAGATTAAAGTGGGAACAGAGAGAAAAAGACAGATGGAAAAGAAAACTTTAGTCTTTATATGTTTGCTCAAAGTTCTTTCAATAAATCTCTAACAACTTAGAGGAAAAAGAAAACATCAGAGATAGCGTGGTGGGATTTTCTGAATCTAGTCTAAAATAAGGACCTCACAGGAAACAATCAGGGGCAGCCTAGTTTATCAGAACCAGTGCAATAAGGAAGTCCCTATATTTTAACTCTATAGGAATAGTAACTTTGTAATGATCAATCTGCTTTTAGTTCTGTTTTCTTCAACTCTTTTCTGCCTACAAACCCAAACTCCACTGCTCAGCTTATCAGAGTTCTTATTCTATTTTATAAAATGAGATGCTGCCCAAATTCATGAATTGTAAATAAAAGCCCATTAAATATGTAGCCTAAATTTGTTGTAATGAGATGACAGATTATATTTAGATTTGAGATATGAATGCTGCTTTTGTTGGCACTCTGTTATAATCTAGCATTCAAGTCCAGATAAAACCTCATACAGAGTGACTCTACCTTCTTAAACAAAAAGAAGTCACTAGATATAGAAGGGCAGTGATAGCCCCTTCATGCTCTTTTCAAGAATGCCCAGCATTTCATTTGATACAAAAAGATATTAGCAGTAGATAGAATGTCACCTTGAGTAAGTTTGGGTGGAACAGAGAGAGAAGAGGCAAAAGATAAAATTTTGTTAGGTACAGGTATTTATAGATATTCGTGCACAGAATAGAACATTTTAGCTTCTTTTGATTCTCTTCCCCAAAATACATATGCACAAAGAACTGTTTTCTTCTCATTAACCTTATCTTTAAAATTATTACACTTAAATACAATTGTTGAGGTTTCCAAGGAATTCTGTTATACATTGGCTCATGTTATTTTTCTGCTCCAAATTCACACCACAAAGCATCACTAAACTTCTGCTTTATCTCTCCTTTGCCTTGCTTCATACTAATAGTATGTAATCCTCCATGAAACCTGCTTTCTTTCCCAGTGTTTCCCAATGTTCTTTTCCATCTAACTCTGATTCAAAATGTGATCCTGTGGGAACTGACTCAGGATGGTGGCAAAAATATTAAAGGAAAAATATTAGAGAAAATTGCAGAATATAGTCTCAATCCCTTTTGGAAAGCCAAAGGATTTTTTCTATAGCTCTTGGCTAAAGGTAGCCTAAATCCCCTTTACATTTAGTTAATAAGTAAACCAAATAGCTAGGGTATGTGGGGGAGTTTGCCTAACTAACTTGTTTACTCATGTGGTCTTAGAACAAATCTTTGAGCTGAATGGCCCTCTTAGTGGGAGGTTGACCAGGGATATTATTCATTAATGGTGTTTGCTTTGGACATTGGAACCTGTACTTTAATCTTCAACCTCTAGTGGCATTGACTAAAGCCTCTGTCAATTAAACTTTACTAAATAAATTCTAGTCTCTGGCTGGTGGAGGCCGGTGGTTGCAACTGTTTCCAGAATCCTCCAGGGTGCCTGTAAGTGGCCACGGACCTTCAGCCAAACTGGCAAAGCATATCTGTGTATCAGTGTACTTTATTCATCTGTCATTGAATCAGGATCTGTAGGACAGACCCCTGCAGGTGGTGGTGACCCCAACACGATCCTTTTGTATCACCAGCACCTAGGAACCTGTTAGAGATGTAAAGGATATGGCTCTAGCCTAGACCTCAGAGTTAGAAACTCTGGTTGGTCCAGTATTTCATGTTTTAGCAAGCCTTCCTGTTAATTCTAGCACATAGTCAACTTTCAGAACCACAGATCTCCTTTTCTGAGACCCACCTCTTTTTCTGAGACCCAGTTCATGTGTTACCTCCTGCAGAAATGTATTTACAAATCCATTTCTCTTTTTCTTATGCCCTCATTAACTTGAGTACATCTACACAACAATCTTTATCATTGTTACTGAAATTATTCTCTTGCGTTTCTATAGCAGGGATCAGGGTACATTTGCTACAATTTGTATGTGTAATAACAAAACAATGACCACCAAGACTTTACTTTTAGTCACTGGGTTTATTATGCATTAGGTAAGCAACATAGCATAGTGACTGGCCAGGCTCATTGGCTCACACCTGTAGTTTCAGCCACTCAGGAGATAGTGGCAGGAGAATTGTTTGAGCCTAGGAGTTCAAGGCTGCAGTGAACCATGATTATACCAATGCACTTCAGCCTGAGCAACACAGTGAGGCCATGTTTCTAAATAAAATAAAATAAAAAGAAATGCAATTTAAAAATAGCATTGTGGCTAAGAGCCTGAATTAAATTCTGGCTCTGAAACTTGCTAGCTGTGTAACTTTGTGTAATTTGCTTAATCTCTGTGGGTCTCATTTGTGAAATGGTTATAATAATTTCACAAGGCTCTTATAAGTATTAAATAGGTTAATGTATTTGAAACACATAGAATAGTTCCTGTTAGATAGTAAACGTTGCCTAAGTATTTGCTATTATTTTTCCTTGTTCAGTACTGGAGAGATGGACAAAAAACCTCAATGGATCCCTTCAAGACATTTCTGTTGCTTCCAGTATAAAACAGTTTATTTCAGGTAACTTCAGCGTCATTTGGGTAACTGCTTGGTATTCCAGGGTTTCTCCCCATTCTACCTCCTCTTTGCCCTTTTTCTGGGTGTTATCATATTCAAGGTAAGTTTACCCATTCTCACAGAGAATGTCTGTGAGAATCTCTGCAAGGATCTCTTTGTTAGGCTGTTCTGTTCTCTGTGAGAACTGCCTAATGCCTGGGATTACAGGCATTGCTATAAAAGTACCTGAGACTGGGTAATTTATAAAGAAGAGGTTTAATTGGTTCATAGTTCTGCAGGCTCTACAGGAAGCATGGTACTGATATCTGTTCAGCTTCTGCAGAGGCCTCCGGAAGCTTCCAATCATGGCAAAAGGCCAAGTGGGGACAGGCATCTCACATGGTGAGAGTGAGAACAAGAGAGAGATTTGAGGGGAGGTGCCACACTTTACAACACCTGTGTCTCTCTATAACTCATTATCAAGAGGACAGCAACAAGCCATGAGGGATTCACCTCCATGACTCAAATACCTACCACCAAGCCCTATCTTCAACACTGGATTACATTTCAATATGAGATTTGGGTGGGGACAAATATCCAAACTCTATCAACCTCCATGTTCATTTTGGCTTGCTTCTGTGACCTCTGATTGGAGAATACCACATATTACTTGCATTATGGACATTCTGTTCTCTCTGGGTCGGGACTGATGTGTTTGTAGCTACTATCATGTGTTGATTATTCCTGAGATCCTTTTAAGTGTGTTGATACACAATAATAGTGTTCATGAAGTTTAGCCATGAAGGCCCAATGACTAGGTCTCCATCTTGGATCTTGCTGATTCTACTGGCTTTCTGGGACTCATTAAGCTCCCACACTGGGAATGTCCACCATCAGCCTCTGCCATCATACATATGCCATGAGCCTTATTCTTTCTTCTTCTTCTACTCCTTCTCCTTCTTCCTTCTTCTTCCTTCTTCCTCCTCCTTTTTTTTTTTTTTTTTTTTTTTTTAAGACAGAGTCTCACTCTGTCACCAGGCGCCAGGCTGGAGTGCAGTGGCGTGACCTCGGCTCACCGCAACCTCCGCCTCCCGGGTTCCAGCAATTCTCCTGCCTCAGCCTCCCGAGTAGCTGGGACTGTAGGCGCACGCCACCAAGCCCAGCTAATTTTTTTGTATTTTTAGTGGAGACGGGTTTAACCATGTTGGCCAGGATGGCCTTGATCTCTTGACCTCGTGATCTACCCGCTTCGGCCTCCCCCTCTTCTTCTTCTTTCTTCTTCTTCCATCCCTCCTCCTCCTCCTCCTCCTCCTCCTTCTTCTTTCTTCTTCTTCTCCTCTCCTTCTCCTTCTTCCTCTTTTTATTCTTCCTCTTCTTTTTTTTTTTTAAACAGTGATTTACTAACTCTGTCACCCAGTCTGGAATATAGAGGCATGGTCATGGCTCACTACAGCCTCAACCTCCTGGGCTCAAGTGATCCTCTCACATCAGCCTCCTAAGTAGCTGGAACCACAGCCACATACCACCACACTCAGCTTTTTTTGTTTTTTTTTTGGTAGAGAAGGGGTCTTACTATGTTTCCCAAGTTGGTCTCAAAGTTTAGGGCTCAAGCAATCCTCTTGCCTTGGCCTCCCAAAGTGCTGGAATTGCAGGCATGAACCACTGTCCCCACGCAGCCCTATTCTCAATTCCCCATTACCTTTTGTATACTGACCCTGTCCTTTCTGAGTTTCTACCATGCAGCTGCTGACTGTTTCTGCCATACACCTGCTGCAAAGAATTAACACTGAGCAATGTCTGTAGAGGCTATTTGCATCTACCATCTATGGCACTGCAGGCTCAAACTATATATTTCTGTGAATGAGAAAAACGATTCTCCTCCTGGGCATGGCAAGTGGACTGAGCCGCTTTCTGACTTAGATGCTGCTTCCCTGGGTGTTGCTGGTGGGAGAACCCATGGCACCTATGAGAAATGAACCCCTTCACAAGTTTTAGAGGATTTCTTCCCACTCCACTGCTTTTCTTCTGCCGCTCTCTACTGGCGGAGTAATGGGAGGCAGGACTCAAGCAAACAGAGCCCTAACAGTGTTTTCATGCATTTTCCTTCAGCCATTTCCTATCAACTCACTCAACTTACTGCCTCCTTGCTTCTTCTTCTGTGGCTGAGAGCCTGGGGAAGGGGAAATCTTGGGTAACAAAAGCCTTCTCTAGTACAATAAACTTCAAATTTCTCTCAAATCCTGGATGACTCCTCCCCAAAGTAGAGGCATTTCCCAGTGCCTCCAAACCCCTACTGCAGATGGCATGTTCTCTCTTCACACTATGGTTTGACATAATGCCTCATATACATTAATAATATGTAAAGGACTTCTTGTGGATTTAAAAAATTGCTATTCTTCCATATATAAAATACTGGAATTGAATACATACTTTAGGATCAAGACCTGATTCTGCCATCCCAATGAAGCAACACAGGCCATTGATTCAACAAGTGGAAGTATTGAAATAATATGGTTGTAGAAAAGGAAAAAAAATACGTATGTGAACTGCCCATTAAAACAACAATGAAACATACACCTATCAGAATGACTATATCACATTCCAATACATTACCAACACCAAATATTGACAAGGATGCAGAGCAACAGGAACAGTTATTTATTACTTCTGATAAGATTACAAAATGATAAAACTATTGTGGAAAGCAGTTTAGCCGGTTTTTATAAATCTAAATATATTCTTATCATATGACCTAACAATTATGCTTGTAGGAATTTACTTAAGTGAGGTGAAAACTTAACATCCACACAAAAACCTGTTTACAGTTGCTGTTTTTATTATCACCAAAACCTGGAAAGAATTAAGATGTCCTTCAGTAAGCAAACTGAAAAACGTACAGTGATATATCAGTGCAATGGCATATTATTTATCAATACGGCAAAATGAACTAACAAGCCATGAAAAGATACAGGAAAATCTCAAACGCATTTTGCTAAGTGAAAGAAGCCCACCTGAAAAGTCTATAAACTGTATGACTCTAACAATATGGGATTTTAGAAAGAGAAAAACTATAGAGACTGTAAAAAAAAATCAGTCATCGCCAGAGGCTTGTGAAGAGGAAGAGAAAGGAGAAATCGGTGAATGACAGGTGAATCTATTTTTTATGAAACTGTAGGTGTATGCAGTTTATATATCAGCACCCACAGAACTGCATGATAAAAGAAATGAAAATTAATGTAAGCCCTGGAACATAGTGAAAATAATATATGAATATTGGTTCTTTAATTATAACTAATATACCACACTAATGTAAGATCTTAGTAATAGATTTCTCATTGGCCATTTTGTCTCTTACACAGGTCAGTTTAATTGTATTAATAGAGAATTTATATGTGCCAACCTAGTCTAGCTTGAAGGGAGATGATTAAAACAAGCACCTATGTTGTGAGGAGACATCTGGTCAAACAGAAATAGAATTGTACTAGAGTTCATATTTCTTAGAAATAAATGTATATACTTTTTTGATAGATATATATTTATTAACATGTCATAGTTCATAATATAGTATATATATTTTCATATCAATTAATAACGGAGAAGTCTTGATACTCTGAATTTTAAGTCATTCATGCCTCTTTCAAAGTAAATTATGCAATTTGTAAACATTTAAAAATAATTTTAGTAGAGATTGTTTTCCTAAAATGCCATCTTCTTAGAAGATACATTTCTTCCCAAGTTCTATTTTTTTCCTTTTTTAAATTGACAGATTATATGCATACATATTTATGGGGTACCATTTGATTTTCAATACATGTATACATTGTATAAATATTAAATCAGGGTAGTTAGCATATTCATTACCTCATGCATTTATCATTTCTTTGTGATGAGAATGTTCAAAGACTTCTCTCCTAGCTATTTTGTAATGTTAAAAGAAAAATCTTAGCCAAATTCAATTTAATGAAGTTTAATTGAGCAAAGAACGATTCGAAAACCAGGCAGCCTTCTGAGCCAGAGTAGGCTCAGGGACTCTAGTGCAGTCATGTGGTAGATTTATGGACAGAAAAAGCAAAATGAAGTACAGAAAATGGAAGTGAGGCACAGAAACTGCTGGATTGGTTACAGTTTGGTGTTCGCCTTATTTAAGCACAATCTGGCTAGTTAGCTGCTTTTGATTAGCTGAAACTCAGTGATTGGCACAACGGTAAGCTATAATCTGTTTACACCTCCATATAGGTTACAGTTCACCCCTCCATACAGGTTAAGTTCACCATGTAGGAAGAGACTTTTAGGCTGAACTTAACATATGTAAGAATGAAGCTGTAGGTTAAATTTCATTTAACAGCATGGTGTGGCAACTTACACCTGTAATCCCAGCAATTAGGGAGGCCAAGGTGGGTGGATCACCTGAGGTCAGGAGTTCAAAACCATCCTGGCCAACATGGCGAAACCCCGTCTCTACTAAAAATACAAAAAATTAGCTGGGTATGGTAGCATGCACCTGTAATCCCACCTAGTATTCAGTTCAATGTATTCAGTAGAATGTATTCAGTAGAATTTGTGGATCATATGGTTCTACATTAAATTTTTTTAGAAACCTGCATCCTGTTTTTCATAATGGCTATACTACTCTGCATTCCCACCAAGAGTTCTCTTTTCTTCATGTCCTCACCAACCTTGTTTTCTTTTGTCTTTTTAATAGTAGCCATTGTAATGGGACTAAGGTGACATCTTTCAAAGTCAAGTAATGTGATGTTTCTAGCTCTGTTCTTTTTGTTGAGGATTGCTGTGGAAATTTTGTTTTTTCAGTGGTTCCACATAAGTTTTAGAGTTTTTAAAAAATTATTTCTGTGAAGCATGTCATCGGTATTTTGACATAGACTGCATTAAATCTGTAGACAGTTTGGGATAATATGACCATTTAAACAATATTAATTATTTCAACTCACGAACACAGAATATCTTTTTATTTCTTTATGTTCTCTTCCCTTTCTGTCCTCGACGTTTTACAGTTTTTGGTGTAGATACCTATCACATCTTTGGTTAACTTTATTCCTAGGTACTTTTTATTCTGTAGCTATTGTAAATGAAATTATTTTCTTGATTTTTTTTCATATAGTTAACTCTTTGCCTATAAAAGCACCACTAATTTTTGTGTGTTGATTTTCTGTCCTGCAATCTTACTAAATTTGTTTATTAGTTCTAACAGTTTTCTGGTATAATCTTTAGTGTCTTCCATCAGTAACATCAGGTCATCTGTAAAAAGAAAGAAAGATATTTTTGGTTTCTCCTTTCTAATCTAGGCTTTTTTGTAATTTCTCTTGCCTAATTGCTCTACTTAAAACTTACATTATTATATTGAATAGAGGTAGTGAAAATGAACATCCTTGTCTTATTTCTAATTTTAAAAGAAAAGCTTCTGGGTTTTCCCCATTAAATGTGATCTTAGCTGTGAGTCTATGGTTTGTTTGGCCTTTATTGGGCTGAGGTACATTCCTTCTGAACCTAATTTCTTGAGAGTTTTATTGTAAAGGAATATTATATTTTGTCAAATGCTTTTTCTATGTCTATTGAAGTGATCATATTGTTTTTGTCTTTCTTTCTGTTAATGTGGTATGTCACATTTATTGATTTGTGTATGTTGAACCATCCTTCCATCCCTAGGATGAATCTCACTTGATCATAGTGATCTTTTTGATGTGCTGTTGAATTTAGCTTACTGTTATTTTAAGAATTTTTGCATCTATATGTATTAGGTGTATTGACTTGCAGTTTCTTTTTTTTTTTTCTTGTATCTTTGTCCTGTTTTTAAATCAGTGTAATGCTGGCTTTATAAAATGAGTTTGAAAATATTCTCCCCTCTTTAATTTTCTAAAAAAAATTTTTTTAAACCTGTTATTAGTCTTCTTTAAATGTTTGGTAGAATCCCTGTGAAGCAATCAGATCCTGGGCTTTGCTTTGATGGAATACTTTTTATGAATTCAATTTTCTCACTCATTATTTGTCTGTTCAGATTTTCAATTCAATTTTAGTAGGTTGTATGTGTCCAGTAATTTATCTATTTGCTTAGGTTATCAAATTTGTTGATGTAAAGTTCTTCAAAATAGTCTTTTATGATCTCTTATATTTCTGTTCTATCCATTATGTCTCTTTTTTACTCTTATTTTAATAATTTGAGTTTTTTCTTTTTTCTTAGTCTAGCTAAAGCATTGAAATTTTGCTTATTTTTTTTAAAAACAACAATTCTCTCCATTGATCTTTTGAACTGTTTTTCTTGTCTCCATTTATTTATGCTGTAAGCTATTACTTCTTCCCTTCTATCATTTTATGGTTTTCTTTCTTGCTTTCCTATTTCTTTGAGATTAGTCATTAGGTTATTAGAAATCTTTCTATTTTTATGATGTAGGTGTATATTACTCCAAACTATCCTTGTTTGAACTGATTACATTGTATCTGACAAGATTTGGAATAATGTGTGTTCATTCTCATTTGTCTCAAGGGAATTTGTTAAGTTTTCTTTTTAATTTATTACTTGATCCATTGGTTATATAAAAGCAATTTATTTAATTTCTACGTATTTGTAAAGTTTCTAAAATTTTCTTGTTAATTTCTCGCTTTATATCATTGTGTTCAAAAAACACACTTGATACACTCTCTACCTTAAATTTGTTAAAACATGTTTTGTTTCCTTGAGATTGTTCCATGTGCAATTGAGAAGAATGTATATTCTGCAACTATTGGAGGGAATGTTCTGTAAGTATATGTTAGATTTATTTTGACTATGCTGCAGCTTAAGTCTGATGTTTCTTTGTTGATTTTGTATCTAGACCACCTATCTATTGCTGAAAATGGGATGTTGAAGTCTCCTGTAATTATTGCATTGTAGTCTATCTCTCCCATTAGAGCTGATAATATTTGCTTTATGTATTTAGACACTCTGGTGTTGTGTGCATGTATATTTATCATTTGTATATCCTTTTGTTGAATTGCTCCCTTTATTCAATATAATGACCTTCTTTGTCTCTTTTTACAATATTTGACTTAAAGTGTACTTTATCCTATATAAATATGGCTACTCCTTTTGCTTTTGGTTTTCCTTTGCATACTGGAATATCTCTGTTTATCCTCTCATTTTCAGTCTAGGTTTGTCTTTAACAGTGAGTTTCTTGTAAGCAATGTATAGTTAGATGTTAGCTTTTTAAAAATCCTTTCAGCCATGCTATATTTTAATTGAAGAATTTTATCCATTTAAAGGTTATTATTGATAGGTAATGACTTGCTCCTAATATTTTGTTAATTGTTTTCTGATTGTTTTACAGACTCTTTATTCTTTTTTCCTCTTTTATTATTTTCTACTGTGGCTTGGTGGTTTTCTGCTGTGCTAAGCTTTGTTTCCTCTTCCTTTCTCATTTGTGTATCTGCTGTCATTTCTTTCTTTGTGGCTACCATGAACCTAACCTAAAGAGTCTTGCAGTTATAATAGACTTTTCTAAGGTGATAACAACTTAATTTTGGTCACATAAAAATACTCTAGACATTTTTCCTGACACCTCCCCACAATTTATATGTTTGTTGCCTTAATGAGTGTCTTTGTCTATTGTGTTTTCTTAACAACTAATTGTAGAAGTTGTTATTTTTTGAACCTTTTGACTTTTACCCTTCATATCAGAAGATTAAAAGATTGACATAGCACTATTACATCACTGAAGTATTCTTATTTTGATTATGAATTGCCTTATACTGGAGAGTTTTATATTTTCATGTGTTTCCATGATAGTAATAATGTTCACTTTCTGTTGTAGGACTATCATCTTAAGCATTTCTGTAAAGAATGGTGTAGTGGTGATGAATTCCCTCAGATTTTGCTTATTTGGGAAGGTTTTTATTTCTCCTTAATTGCTGAAAGATAGCTTTGCTGATATATTATTCTTAGATGATATTTTTTTTTCTTTCAGCACTTTGAATATATAATACCATTCTCTACTGGCCTGCAAAGTTTCTAATGATCAATCCGCTGATAGTATAATATAATTCTCTTAAATGTGACTTGACACTATTCTGCTTCAGCTTTCAGAATTCTTTTATCAGACTTTTGATAGTCTGATTATAATATACGTTGTAGTAGATCATTTTTGTTTTAATCCAGTTAGAGACCTTAGAGTTTCTAAACCTGGATGGTCATAGGTTTGCCAAGACTGGGAAGTTTCCAGATATTATCTCAATATTTCTGCCTTTCTTTGTATCTTCTCCCTTTGGCATTCCTATAATGCAAATATTTGTTGACTTAATGGTGTCCCTTAAGTAGGCTTTCTTCATTGCTTTTTATTTTTATTTCTTCTTTCCCCTCTGATTGGGTTACTTTAAAGGAACTGTATTCAAGTTTAGAAATTGTTTCTTCTATACAAATGATAAATATATATGCTGCCAACTTGGCTAGTATGTTCTTAAAGTTCTCAATTGTACTTATTTTACTCATTGACTTCTTCAGCTCCAAGATATCTGTTTTGTTCTTTTTCATGATATCTGCCTGCTGAATTTCTCATTTAGAAATAAGAAATCTCAATGAAATGAGAAATTATTTTTCTTATTTCATTGAATTGTTTGTCTACATTCTCTTATATCTCAAAGTTTTAAAAAAAATCATTATTTTAAATTCCAGGACTTGCATAAATTTTTTTATGGGGGGCTATTAATGTAGAATTATTGTTTTCCTTTGGAGGTGTCATGTTTCCTTGCTTTTTCATGTTTCTTATGTCTCCTCATTGATATCTGCATATCTGGTGGAACAGTTATCTTTTCCTACTTTACAGGTTAACTTAAATAAAGAGACTTTTTCCTGTATGTGTGTCCTAGGATGCCAGTTAAGAATGGTGCATTGGCTTTGGTTCTGCATGGTTCTCTGCAATTTCATTAGCTGTAATTCTCATCAGTGATGTCTGCAATTTCAGAGTTTGTGATGGTAGTGGCTCAATTTTGCTGGGTGCAAGGCTGCCAGCCTCACTGTTTGGATAGACTTGCCTGGTGGGCTAGCTGGCTGTGCATTGGATGCTCCAGGGCTGCAGGGCCACCCCTACCCTGACTGTCAGGCCTTGCTTATATAGGCATGTGGGTTGGCCAATTCTGTGGTGGGCTCTTCATTGGGTCGGGCTGCTGCCATCCTTGCTGTTGGGTCAGGCACACACAGGCACCACAGGCCAGTCAGCTGTGTGTTGGCTTTCTTGTTGTGCAGATCTACCTGTTTCTCAGGACGGAGGGGGTGTTGCATGCATTTGGGCCATTCCACTGGGCCTAGGCTTAAAGTAGCCGGGGTTGTAGTTCTGTGGCCTTCCCTGTGAACATGGTGGAATGATGGTAGGGCATCAGGGATAGAGAAACAGAGTGGCTACTGGCCCACAGAGTAGGACATACTCTAGCAGTCAGTCTGGTTTCAGGATGGTGCTATGAAGCTTCAATTTAGGTCACTGGAGTTGGAGGGTGTACAAAATGGGCTCCTAGTACAGGGCCACACAGCTATGTGAACACCAGGAAGGTCTCACGATTAAATTTGTTGACCATGAGGTCTGCAGGACTCTCCAGTAGCAGCCTAAAGGCATCCGCAGTAGTAATGGAGACCACTGGTGTCTCCAGCTTACTTTTTCTCCATAAGTAGTAGCCCCTGCTGGCTTTGAGCTGATCTCAGTGAGGGAGCAAGTTGGCATAGTTGGTATGTCTCCCTCTTCTTTTATAGTCGTATCCTGAGTTTCTGTGCTTCACAGGGATTTTTATCACTCCCCTTATGTTTCCCAGCATTCTTCCTCAGTAACTTCCACTGAAATATAGTTGTTCATTTGTTATGTTGGAGAAGAACCCCACAACCCTTTTTATGAGGAAAATGAGTGCCAAACAACTCTGATTGACCATTTTGGTAACATTACTCTCCCTGTTCTATTTCTAAATTAAATTTAAAATGTAGAGAAGTGCGAGATCAATTTAGAAACTACCATATATTAGTAGCAATTCTGCCTTATCACTGCCAATAAGACATGCACAAAAATTTAGACTTCAGGAAGGGTGTGATGTAAAGGGCTAGACCTTAGGAAACATGTGTTTGAGTCCTAATTCTGGCCCTAACTTTAAAACCAATGATCTTTAGAAGTTAATATTTCTGAGCTTCCCTTTTTCTCTTGTGGTATGTAAAATGAATGTGAAGTAGATGACTATTAAATTATAAATTTCTTTTATTCTATACTAACCCTATTTTAAAAATCCATAAAAATGTTACCTATGATTCAGCAAAGAACACTAGTATCAATCACTTTAATGTTTTAAAGGATTCTCAAGTCTTTCACATATTAAAACTGATTTTTGTTCTACAATAGTTATTGTTTTGTGTTTTTCTTACTAAATGAACTAAATCTTAATTTTATATCAAGTAATTGCATTAATTTGTATCGAAAAATAATTACTGAAGAAAGCAGTTACTATAATTTTAACATAATCATTACTAAACTTCAATTTACTATTTTTAAAACTACTTATTTATTTTGCTGGCAGACAAAATAACATTTCTTATTTTTAGGCCTTAGTTTTAGACAGATTAAAATAATATTTTTAAGTAGTAAAAGAATATAGATAGGTAGATATCTATATATATTCAAAAAGTAATTAGTATAGAAGTAAAAAAAAGTGACACTGACATTTCTGTAGTGTTACATTTCTTGGCCTGTCAGAAAAAGAATAACATAATCTACTTTCATATTTGCAAAATTGGCAAAATTGTTCTAGGCTTTGGGGTCAAGTGATACTAAGATGTATTCTGAATGATATAAATTCTAAAAATGTGACGTTCTTGCTTGTATTGTTTACATTATGCTTCATGCACATTTCAAGATAGGGTCTATTACCATGAGGCTTAAGATTTATATAGAACTAGAAATCGATGTCTCTAAAAGAGGGCTTGTTAATCTTTGCGCTGTTGATATTTGGGGGCAGTTACACATTTTGTTTTGTTTTGGTTGGGAGCTATCTTACCCATTATGAGATTCTTACTAATATTTCTGGCCTTTACCTAGTTAATGCAAATACCGACTCCGCCCTTACTGTCACAATCAAATATGTCTCCAGACATTACAAATATTCCCTGTGTGGCAAAATTAGGCTTGGTTGAAAACCACTGCTCTAGAATATGCTTAACCCAAAAGAATTTTAATGCCATTTACAGATGGATGAAATTAAATGCAATTTTTAAATTTAAAAAATTCATTTTTGTAGTTTTATGGATAGATGATTTATAATTTATCTAATACAGTGTATAATTCAGTGTTTTTAAAATTAAATTCACAGATTTTTGCAACCATCATCAAACTCTGGAACATTTATATCACTTTAAAAAGAAACCCTGTCCTTGTCATCATTCTCATTACCCCCCACCTTCATCTACCATCCCCAGGCAAGCACCAAACTACTATCTCCATTAATTTACTTATTACATACATTTCATATAAATGGAATTTTACAACGTATTTTTGTACAATTTGTGTCTAGTGTGTGACAGGATTTTTTTCACTTAGTACAAAGTTTTCACGTTGAATTTATGTTTAATGTAATACATGTCAATACTACATTTATTTTTATTGCCAAAGTATATTTCATTATATGGATATAACATATTTAATTAAGCAAATCCTTTGCTTATTCCTTAGTTATTGAGAAAACTGCATTATTCAACTATGATTATAAATTTAGCTATTCATTATTTTTCTTCTATTGTTTGCTTTATTTATTTTGTACTTTTTTTTTGCTTTATTCATTTTGAGGTTAGGTTATTGGACTCTTACAAAGTTATTTTTGTCATCTTTTTCTGTTGTTTTATCTTTTTATCATTACAAAATGTCAATCTTTATTATAAATATTTCTTGCTTTTCAATGTACTTTCTTTAAAATTACCAGATTTCTTTTGATTAGGCTTATCATGTTCCATAAGTCTACTTTCAGTCTTTCTTTTTATATTAAAAATAATCTCTTATCAGCAGAACACAGTTAAATTTTGTTTTAGTATTCAACTTTAATTTTTTTGCCTAAGAATTACAGGATTTTGTACATTTTTACTTAATGTAATTGCTGAGCTATCTGAGTTTAAACGGACTATTCTATTAATTTTTTAAAAATTTGTCCTGTCCTCATAGGCATGGGCAAAGACTTCATGACTAAAACACCAAAAACAATTGCAACAAAAGTCAAAATTGACAAATGGGATCTAATCAAACTAACAAACTTCTGCACAGCAAAAGAAACTATCATCAGTGAATAGGCAACCTACAGAGTGGGAGAAAATTTCTGTAAGACACGCATCTGACAAAGGTCTAATATCAATAATCTACAAGAAACTTAAACAAATTTACAAGAAAAAGACAAACAACCCCATCAAAAAGTGGGTGAAGGATATGAACAGACACTTCTCAAAAGAAGACATTTATGCTCTCAACAAACATATGAGAAAAAGCTCATCACAACTGGTCATTAGCAAAATGCAAATCAAAACCAGAATGAGATACCATCTCATGCCAGTTAGAATGGCGATCATTAAAATGTCAGGAAACAATAGATACTGGAGAGAACGTGGAGAAACAGGAATGCTTTTACATTGTTGGTGGGAGTGTAAATTAGTTCAACCACTGGGAAGACAGTGTGGTGCTTCCTCAAGGATCTAGAACCAGAAATACTATTTGACGCAGCAACCCCATTACTGGGTATATACCCAAAGGATTATTAATCACTCTACTATAAAGACACATGCACACATATGTTTTTTGCAGCACTATTTACAATAGCAAAGACTTGGAACCAACCCAAATGCCCATCAATGATAGACTGGATAAAGAAAATGTGGCACATATACACCAAGGAATACTATGCAGCTGTAAAAAAAAAGAATGAGTTTATGTCCTTTGCTGTAAATAACACAGGAATAGAAAATCAAACACTGCATGTTCTCACTTGTAAGTGGGAGTTGAACAATGAGAACACATGGACACGGGAAGGGGAACATCACACACTGGGGCCTGTCGGGGGTTGGGGGCAAGGGAAGGAAGAGAATTAGGACAAATATCTAATGCATGCAGAGCTTAAAACCTAGATGACAGGTTGATAGGTGCAGCAAACCACAATGGCACGTGTATACCTATGTAACAAACCTGCAAGTTCTGTACTTGTATCCCAGAACTTAAAGTAAAATAAAATAAAATAAATTGTCCTTTCCGTTTTATATTCTCCTCTTTTATGTTGAAGGTAGTTCATTATTATATTCTTCATTAACTTACTATTATATAGTACATCCTTTTTGTTTTCTTTGGTGAATTCCCTTAAACATATAATATACATCTTTATTCATTTCTAATATAAGTTAGTACTTTAAAGCTTCCTCAAAAATGCAAGGCATTTAGATGTTAACTCTATTTCACTCCATCTATATGCTATTGTTGCTATGTATTCTTATTCTCTGCATATTTAAAATCCTATGTAATTAATAATATTGCTTTATATGGTAAGTATTCTTTTAGATGTTCCCACACAATATCTTTTTCACTAGTTTTTATTCCTTTCTGCTTATATTTCAAAATATTTACATGATGGCTGAAGAGCTCTTTAATGTAGTTCTGCTAGTGATAAATCCTATGATTTTTAGTTTAAATGAAAACATTTTAATTTTATCTTCACTTTTTAAAGTAGATGTAAGCTCTTTATTTTTTTATAATAAAAGTCAATTGGCTATTGAGCTCATCTGAAAATAGGGGAAAAATCTTTTTAATTCTAAACGCTTCAGTTTAAAGTTCATTCTCCATTATTTGTCTTTTCATTTTAAAGGATGATTTTGCCGGGAATAAAATTCTAGTTTGGCAATGTTGTACCTGACCCCTAAGAAAAATTTAAAGATCACACGTTTTGACTTCTGGTTTCCAAAGCTTTATATAGCAAATCAATTAAAAGTATTACAATATTGTTGCAACTTTAAAGGTAGTATGACTCTTTCTTATCTAGCTTATGTAGGATTTTCTTTTCATTTTACTATTTTCCATGTTGTGGTAGGTACGGCGTATTTGAATTTATCCTTCTTAAGAAATGCAAAGTTGTTTGAAACTATCACTTGTCTTTTGTCAGTTTTAGAAAATCTCTAGCCATTATTTCTTTAAATAATACTTTTTCTCTATTATTTTTCTGTTCGGAACCACAATAACTATTTTTCACATTTATTCACCATGTTCTATGTGTTTCTTATGTTCTTTTCTGAATTTTCCATTTTTTTTCTCTGTTTTTCAGTGTATGTCTCCTCTGACCTACTTACCACTTTACTAATCCTCTTATCAATTATACCTAGTCTGTTGTACTTTGAATCTTTTGAGTCTTTAATTGTATTTGTTATAATTTATGGTTCAAAAGTTTTATTTGATAGTTTACAGTTAATGTTGACAAATAATGGGTACCCAGTTGAATTTGAATTTCAATAATAAACTTTTAGTGTAAATATATCCCAAATATTTCATGAGATATATTTTATAAAAATTTGCTATTTACTTGATATTTAAAATTAACTTGGAACTTTAAATGTTTATTTGGTAAGTCTAGCAATTCTAGCAAGTCTGTTTTCTAATGAACATTTCCATGGCCATCTAATTTTCTGAATATTTAAAACATTTAAAATACTTAACATATTAAATATTTATTTAGAAATTATTTATGGTAACCCTAATATCTGGATTTCCCATGACTTTTATTTTCCTTTTCTTTCTCCTGGTTTTGGTTATGTAGACTTATCTATTGGTATGATAGGCAGAATTCCAAGATGACTCCCAAGATGTCTGGCCCCATGTGCATAAGCCCTGTACAATCACCTCCCCTTAAGTATAAGAGGAAACTGTGAATATGAGGGGACATTACTCTAAAAATTGTTATTTTACATAGCAAAGGGGTTTACAGATATAATTAGCATCTTATTCAGTTGACTTTAAATTAGCCAAAAGAAAGCTTATCCTTATTAATCTTATGTTTAGGTCAGTGTGCGTCTGATCTAATCAATTTAGCTTTTTTTAAAGGCTGTTAAGAGGTTAAGGACAATATAAGTCAGATTTAACGTGAGAAAAATGCTTTTCTGCTTTCCTTGAAGAAAAAGCAATCTTTTTTTGTTGTGGGAAGTCCTGTGAAGGAGGACACATGGCATGGAATTAAAAGCATAATTTAGCACCTGCCGAAGGAGTGAGACTCTGTCTCAAAAAAAAAAAAAAAAAAAAAGCGTCATTTAGAAGCTTGACATATCCACCAGCCAAGAGCCAGAAAGAAAACAACTTTGGTCAGTTCTGTAGCCACAAGGAATGATAACCTGAACATGTGTAGGAGAGGACCACAAGCTTCAGATGAGATCTCAGTCCCAATAACACCCTGAATTCAGCATGACAATATCCTAAGCAGAAGAACCAGCTGACCTCTGCCGAACCATGGATATTTTGAGATAATAAATTTGTGTCTTTTTTCTAGAGATTTCTGGTGTGACACTTGGTCTGTAGCAAACTAGCCTACCAGTACCAGAGGCAAAGCAAATGTCAAATAATATTGTAACAATTCTAATTTTAAAAACACAATCAATCCCAATATATAGACTCTAAGTATGTCATCATTTGAAAAATTATTATTGATGCTACAAATGTAAAAGTGTCTAAAATTCTTAGTTTAGGAAATACAATAAACTAAAAATTTACAAGTAAATATAAAAATAAATTATAAGAGGATTCATAGATTTATAGACCGTTTTCTTTAGGATTTGTTTTAAGAAAACATACTCCCTATGTTGAATTAAATATGTTCACCTAGCCATATGTATTTGTTTCATTACTGAGATCCCACAGAAGTAAAATAACAATATAAATAAATGTAGAAGTGCAAATGAAAAAAAATTTACAAAAAAAGTCAACAAATTTCTAGAAATTGGAAAATAGACAAAAGGTAAAACAAAATATGCCAGTTAAAAGTGGGAGAGTCTGCTAAACAGAACCCCTGCTATTCTGTGACTTTAGATTGAACAGAAGCTGATCTTTTTGAAAAGACAGTGGGGGTCAAAAACTGAAATTAATTGAAGTGCTCTGTGTGAACCAATTTCCTAACTTGACAATAATTTCTCTCTCAAAGCAGTATAGAGTGTAAATGGCAACTATGTTTATCATGAGGGAAATAACATTCCAAAAATAATTATTTTTCTTCTAATAGCATTACATTTTGTCTTTGGGGAAAATGAAAATCTTTATCCTGGTCCTCATCTTACCTTAGGATTTGGGGAATCTGTGACCAGTGTCACTGTCCTTCTAAAACATAAAGTGACATCTGGAGATCAATAGAAGGAATGCAGCAACTTGAAAGAGGATGAAAAAGAAAAAGAAATGGAAAAGCTTCTTCCAAAACAAACACACTTAACTTATGGAAAGAAAACAATTTTAAAAGTGATAATCTGTAAATAAACATTCAAAAACATATGACAACCATTAAAAAGTACACTGTGCTATAAAAATTTAAAAGCAAGAATGATCACTTAGAGAATAAAAATATAACTGCCAAAAATTAATTATAGAATCTTAAAATAAAGCTGAATAATTTTCATAAAATATGAAGAAAGAAAAAAGTACAAAAAAAGGAACAAACTAAGACAATTTGGTAACTCAATAAGAACACAGATGAAGAATAGATGGTACAAAAAATAACTGAAGGTAACTGCAGAAATGAAGAGGGACATAAACCTTCAGATTTGAAACCTGAGTATCCAGCAAAAGAAATTTAAGAAGAACCCAGGCATACTGTCTTGAAATTTCAGAACACTAAAGATAAAAAGAAACTCCCAAAATCTTTCTCTTTTTTGAGAGAAAAAAAGCAAGTTCACTATTAATGAGAAAACCCTCAGATTACTTACAATCTATACTGGATACCAAAGACAATGGACAGATGACTTTAAATTTGGGAGGACTGAGAAGGGAAGAAGGAAGTGAAAGAGGGAGGAAGGGAGGGAGGGAGGGTGGAAGGAAGGAAGAAAGGAGGGAAGGAGGGAAGGAGGGAGGGAGGGAGGAAGGAAGGAGGGAAAGAGGGAGGGAGGAAAAGATACTTTTAGATGCACAAATAGAAAAAGTAATTTCTTCCTGCTACCTTTTTATTTAAGTAGCTCTCATAAAATCTAAAATTATAAACAGATTTTGCTTTTGGAAGAAGAGGCTGGAGAAAGATAAGTGTTACTGTCATTTTATTATAAATCTTTTGTATCCTTTGATTTTTAATCAGTATTAATCCTAAGCATGCATTGATTTAAGGTAATTATATTTATTATTTAATTAATTTGATACAACATCAATTTTATCTGAAAAATTTCAGTCCAATAGAAACTACCATTTTTTGATTATTATATAAGCAAATAGACTAGTTCTGATTAATAATTTAATCTTACTACTCTTTCCTCATTCTCTGTAACCTTAGCCCTGATGTAAGTGATTCATACTAGTCAGTCTGGCTCATAATTATTCACCAACATAAATTCTTACTTTGGAGTAAACTTTTTTGTCATAAAACTCGATCCTAAAGAAATTCTCTCCATCATGCTTGACATGTGATATCCATGGTTAAGGTTATACAACAACAGTGAAAACATGTGTAATAAAGGTTGCTAGAAATTTTATTTGAAAAAAAAATCTATTTTATCATCACAGGTGGCTGGTTATTGCATCTTGTCATAAAATCTGAATGATGTGTCTGGTGCTAGTATAGAATGTATTTCCTGCAATACAGGGCTTGTACTGTCATCAAATACCATGTTTTGCTTCCACACTTAATTGACCTCCAAAATCACTGATAATTTAATCCAAACAAACATGTTAAAACACTGTTGTGATACAAAACTACTTCTAATGGGGTATGATTATAGTTTTGTTTTATTGTTTAATCTTTGGGAGACCATCGGGGTTATCTAATTCAATTAATATATGTTTCTTTTGTCTGAACAATTGATTACATAACCATATTTAGACCTTCACAAAACAGCCTATATATAATGCAGACTCTATTAAAAATAACCAGTTTCATCATTACTTGTTCTCCTATGCAAGGCATTTTTTTAACCCAATAATATAGCAGTGAACAAAGTAGATAAAATAGCTTCATTCATGGAGCTTCCATTGTATAACAGTGATTTGGGTTTTGCAATAAAACAACAAAAAAGAGTAAAATAGTAGGCGAAAGTAGCCCCATGTTATAATAAAAGTACATCTTATTTGCATTTCTGACATAGAGCATTAACCTGGTTAGTAAAAAAAAAGAAAAAAAAAACTCAATTTCTGATTTCACTTGTAGAACATATTTAAATTTAGGCAGGAATCTACTAGGGACTATATAATTTCTCTGAAAGATGTAGTCAGTCAAAAGGCTTCTTTCATCTCTAGAGAGGAATATAACTTTGTGAAAAATTCTTTCTTCATGTTTTTTTCCCCTGTACTCAGAAATGGAAAAAATGTGTAAGAAAGCCTTGAGAAGATGCAGAATATGTCATGAGGAAGAAACATATTTAGAGAGGCCCTGAAAAGCTAAAGGAAACTATATCTAAAAAGACAAAAGTGACAGCCACGAAGTACTTACTGTAGATATTCAAGTTCAACATGAGGGAAACATGGAACTGCTGAAAGTACCTAGAAACAATTACAACTCATTCATCCTCGATGCCGTGAGGCCATGCATGCCCCATTATAACTACTGACCTTGATCTCACTTTTCTTTTGGATATTACCTACAGGTAAAGCACTTTTATTTCCTTCTCCACTTACCTTAATGGTTACCAAACTCTTCCAGTCATTGAAGTGATTGTGGCAACTTTTCGTTTATATCTTTTCCCCTGCTATGAGTGCCTGGCTGGAATCTGAACTGTTTGAATGCCCAAACATTCTTCAGTTCTAAATCAAATTCAAATCTTCCTTGACTGCACCCTTGATCTTTCTAGATAAGGAATTTGTTCCTCATCTTCACCCTTATATCTTGTCTCTCATATAGAAAGTACTACATACAGCAACATCCATTAGACATTAGTAATAATAGTAAATTTCTTCAAATGTAGTCAAAGTTCCTTGAAATTCAGATGTATGTTCTCAAACTGAAACAGGCCAACTGATATGGTTTGGCTGTGTCCCCACCCAAATCTCATCTTGAATTATAGCTCCCATAATTCCTTCATGTAGTGGGAGGGACCCAGTGGGAGGTAACTGAATCATGGGGTGGGTCTTTCCTGTGCTGTTCTTGTGATAGTGGATAAGTCTCACAAGATCTGAAGGTTTTATAAAAGATGGTTCCCATGCACATCCTCTCTTGCCTGCTGCCATATAAGATGTGACTTTGCTTCTCCTTTGCCTTCTGGAATGACTGTGAGGCCTCCCCAGCCATGTGAAACTGTGAGTCCATTAAACTACTTTTCATTATAAATTACTCAGTCTTGGGTAGGTCTTTATTAGCAGCACGAGAACAGACTAATACACCAATAAAGTGATATATGTAGTTTAATAAGTCCTAGACTCAACTCTGTATTCCATCACTAAGAATCCGTGTGATGACATTTAAAACCTTAGTGATTCAGAATCTAAGTTTCCCTTCCAGGGGTTGTGGTGAGCCAAGATCGCACCATTGCACTTCAGCCTGGGGGACAGAGTGAGACTTCATCTCAACAAAAAAAAAGAAAGTGATGATGCTTTATTAAGAAGATAATGGTGTGATTATATTTCTACTTCATAGCAGCTAATATAATACTTTTAATATAGTCACCTTCTGTAAATATTCATTAAATATTAAATGAATTTATTTCAGAAGTAAATGATATGAGGTGATAAAATGAAAAAGATAGATAATACACACTCAGGGGAGTGTGTCTCCAGGTCTGGTCCTGACATTTACTGGTTCTATAGGTTTGATCAAGTTTCAGTTTGTCTGTAAAGCAGGCACAAAAACTAGACCTAATTAGAATTCCTCTGTGCACATCAAATAAAGCAATTTACGGTGGAAATTTACTTTGAGATATATGTCCCATTTTGCTGTCTTTGCATATTGGCCTTTCCATAGAGCTTGTGCTTATTGGATCAGTAGATAGATATAGCAGAGAACACACTTGAAATAGAGGCTCCTTGGTTCTTTCTCAGCCTCTGTGTATAATGGAAATGCACTGGGCATAAAAAACATGCTTGTCTCTGAAATAGGCATGTAGATGGAATATTATGCAGTCATAAAAAAGAATGAGTCCAAGTCCTTTTCAGGGACATGGATGAAGCTGGAAGCCATCATTCTCAGCAAACTAACCCAGGAACAGAAAACTGAACACCGCATGTTCTCACTCTTAAGTGGGAGTCAAACAATGAGAACACATGGACACAGGGAGGGGAACATCATCATACACTGGGGCCTGTCAGGGGGTTGGGGGACAAGAGGAGAGAGAGAATTAGGATGAATACCTAATGCATGCTAGGCTTAAAACCTAGATGATGGGTTGATAGGTGCAGGAAATCATCATTGTACATGTATACCTGTGTAACAAACCTGCAAGTTCTGAACATGTACCCCAAAATTTAAAGTAAAATATAAATTTTTAAAATAGGCATGTAAAAAAGAAGAGAAGCAGTGGAAACAGGATAGTAGGCTCAAGGCTGGGCTATGAAAGAGGCATCAAGGCTTGATAAAAAGGCTACTCGGTATATAGAGACAGAGAAACAGAGGCTGTAGAAAACCCCAAAGAGAGAACTATGACCCTTCATGTTATAGCTCAGAATTAACTCGTGCAGTCAGATGACTCACTGAGCAGGGCCTGTGCTCCTTCTTGTGCATTCATAATAGGTTTTAAGTTTAGAGAACCACTGCCCCTTCCCCACACACAAACCCCTAAGGTTAAGTTTTCCATATGCTTGGTGGGATTAAAGTATAAATGGTCTAAATATGTGTATAACTAATTTTTTTGCACACCAATATATGTGGAGATTCATATTTTCAAATGTGAAAGATATCTATAAACTGCACATTGCTACTGAGTAGGTGTTACTCTTTTAAAATGATAATTAAATGGGTACATTGGATATAATCTGAAAAATTTCTGCAGTATGGTATGTAATATATTATTATTATCATTATTGTCACTGTACAAAAAATAGAGATGCATTGTAGTTATAGAGCCTGCACACACATGGAATGGTATGCAGAATTAAGAGTGAGTCTCTTGTGCATTCCCATGTAAAGCTAAAACACAACCACATTTACTTATGTAATATCTACCATTCTATCTTTGTCTAGAAAGAGCTAATGAGATCTAGATTGACACAAATGTGACAATGCATATGGAGAATGAGGCAGTTGGGGACAACTGACAACCTGTACATCACTTTTAAAATAAATGTGAGTTTATGGGGGTGAAGACCTGTACCAAATCTGCAGAAGTAATTGATTCGCAAAATTCCTGACAGAATTTTGTAGCTTTGTTTAGGCAACCTGCATATGATGTCCACCTTCAAGACGATATTAGTGGAGACTAAAATATTTAGCAAAAATGACTTGCTTATTAAACTGATATTTAATAGGCAATGACACAATACATGTAGAACACTTTCTATAGAAAATGGCATACTACTGTTTAGTATAATTTACCTCCAAATTAAAACACTTAACCAACAAATGAATGTCACAGTTTAAGTTTCTGATTGTCTTATTTAAAAACAGTTTCTTCCTTCCCATCTGTGCCCCACTAGGAAAGCTATAAACCTATAAATGCGTCCACCTAGGCATTTTAAATTTTGTTTTTATTTTCCACTGAGTTAATATCTTCTTACACCAAAGGGTCCCAGCTCTTCTAGCTCTTTAACATGCAAAACTTACTATACAGATCTGACGGTGAAAGCTTTTGAACTTTGTTAATCTGAACTTCTTCTCTACATACCTAACATGACTCTAAGGAAGCTGAAAGTTTCCCTATATATTGACTCATTCAATTCTTATTTTTTTTTTTTCTATTGCTTTGCTTTTCTAATAGCAATATCATGAAAAAACAATGCTTAGATTTAGTCACTTCTCCATGAATCATGCTTACTAATCTTTGGATATAATTATAAATATCACACTGGGATGCTCAATTCCCATGCAGCATTGTTATTGTTTTTTGTTTTTCGTTTTGGGGAGTCAGGGTCTTGCTCTGTTACCCAGGTTGGAGTGTAATGATGTGATCATAGCTCAACGGAGGCTCAATTTTCTGGGCTCAGGCAATCCTCTCACCTTAGCCTCCCTACTCTCTGGGACTACAAGCATGCATCAACACAATTGACTCCATTCTGCTTTTTAAAATGGTATTACAAGAACCAGCTGAAAGATCTCCCAGCAATCATAGCAAAAACCATGTAAGTAACACAATAAGTATTGAATTGTAACCCAAAGTATACCACAGATATTCATTAGTCTATAAAAATACAGTGATTTATTTACACTTTAGAAAAATAAATAAAGAAATAAAATAAACAACCTTTGTATAAGAATATGAAATAATTTATGTAGATACTCTTCACTCCCTCAAAGAGGTGGAGGACAACTCCCCACTTTTTAAATGTGGGTTATACATAATAACCTATATTTAAAGTGTACAGTATTGTAAACAGGGGAAAATAACTTCACTGTGGAGTACTTGAAAAATACTACCTCAACCCAGTGTCCATGATCAACATCAACAGCAACAAGTCATATTGATGGTGTGTGCCCTTGAGATGATGTGATGAGAATGGTACTTTACCTGTCTGGTCTTCCTCCCATAAATGTGTATCCCGGTTTAATCAAAAGGAAAACATCATCAGACACAGAAAGTCAAATATTTCATGTTCTCGCTCATAAGTGGGTGCTATAAAATGTGTACACATGGATGTAAAGTGGAATAATGGCCAATGGAGATGCACAAGGGTGAGGGGATGGGAGGCGGGTGGGTGATAAATTGCTTCATGGAGTATCATGTACATTATTAGAGTGATGGATACCCTAAAGCCCTGAGTTAACCACTATGCAATATACACATGTAACCAAATTGCACTTGTGTGGCACACATGTATACAAATGGAAAAAAATTTTTTAAAGAAAGGCATCAAGCAAGCCTCAGTTTATGTGAAGACTACAAAATACCTAATCAGTTCTCATCAAAATTTTCAAGATCACCAAAAACAAGATCACTATTTCTCAGGAAAGTCTGAGAAGTAGTCACAGTAAAGAGAAGACTAAAGAGATGTGATAGCTAAATGTAATGTGGTATCCTGGATGAGATCCTGGAACAGAAAAGGACACTTCATAAGAACTAAAGGATGCTAAACGAACTACAGACTAGCAAATCGTAACCAATGGTATCATTATAGTTTCATTAATTATAACACTATACAACACAAATGTAAAATGTCAATAGGGGAAACTAGATACAGGTATCGAAACTCTTTGCAATTTTTTTTTAATCTAAAGCTAGTAAAAAATTTTAAAGATATCTGAAGGTGGCACATTCTTCTTTCTGTATAATCATCTGCACATTCTCCTTCCATGACTACATCTGTTCTTACTGTTCTAAATAACACTTACTAAATTTTCATTCTTACTTTAATCATTTTTCTTCTGTATTTTTCTTTATTTCCTTTAGTCATCATTAAGGCTAAAGAATCAGTTCATTTTTCAAAAGGTGATGTTGATCTGAGAGAAAGAGGACTTAGATTTGAGGCCCATCTTGTTCTCTTCCCAAGCAGAAAAATGTCAAATCTTGCCAACTACCAAGTTCCACTGAGGCTCCTCACAAAAATAGCAAATCCACTTTAAAGATTTGTTTACAAGGCAGAAACTCAAATCTCTTGCCTTCTAACTGCCCCAGCTGCAGGGAATTACCACAAAGGGCTTAATCTCCTAACAACAAATCAATTCCAAACTGAAAACTTCATTTTGACTATAAAAGATTAGCACTACCCAATTATGCTTTCTTCATTTATGTCCATGAAATTCAATTGATTATAACATTAATTCACGTAAACAAGAGATGGAAATGAGTTTGGTTATACTTTTTACTTTCTAGAGTATGAAAAAAAGACAAAAGCCTTAAGGATTTGGAAATGTATTCAACAGGGCTGATAACAGCCAGCACCAACCTGAGTATTATGACCTCATGAAATAGGAACAGCTTCCTGTTAACACTACTTTCACAACAGGGTTTTGTTTCTGCGAAGAACTTTCTTGGTATATTCAGTGCTATCCTAGTCATACTTTAGAAATGCAAATTCCATTTGGAAGTACAATACTAAGTTGACTTCCTTTTAGAATTTTATGGTCAGTGCCAAGTCACTGCCTGCTGTCTATAATTTAGAGACCCCTCTGATAAAGGAGATGAAGAAGGCTAGGCAAGGAGCGGGGTGGGATGGCAGGGAAATTGACTACTCAGAGGAAGTCTTTGACATCCTCTCACAAGTAAGACTACAAAGATTCAACTGCTGAGAGAAAAAGGCCTCTTTAAAGAACAGCTCTCTGAATTTTTAAGAATTCTGAAAGAGGGTGAAAGTTCAAGAGCTGCCAGTTCTCTTTTTCTCGTACCGGCTTCCGTCAGTGTGCTGCTTATGTAAAACTGCTTATGTAAAAATCCAGGCTCTAGGATTCTATATTTTGCCCACAGTCAGGACCTTGAGAGAGAAAATTGTGAGGAGAGTCTCCATCACTGTGGCTTAGAACAAGGCTTTGCACTCTGTGGTCTGGCTCAATGCTCCTCAAAGTTTGATGTGCATGGGGATCACCTGGGAATTTCTGAAAATGTGGATTCTCATTTGTTAAGCTGGAGGTGGGACTGGTGGGTCTCTCTTTCTCACAAGCTCCAGGATAACCTTGAAGCTGATGCTTTATAAATCACACTGTGAGTAACAAGAGTCTGGCTAATTCATTCCCATGCACCATACAAAGGAAAAGAGTCCGAATGCCCAAGTCTCAGGAACACCTGGAGGGCACCCTTCATGGATCTCATGTCTTTTTAAATATTAACTTCCTTTCTCCTCCCAGTCCACCAATTTTTAAAAAATTCTTCCCTTCTCAATGTTTCTTTCTCTTCACATATTTATAGCAGTTAACACTCCTAGCTTCTCCTTTTATCATAGAGGATTGCTTTATTTCCTCTGTATGAATATACATGTCAGAAATGTTAGAGAATGATTTTCAGCCTTTTCCAATCACCCTCTCAAGCATTATTTAAAAGCTTGATTTCTCTCCTTTCTTCATCCCCATCATTATTTATCAAAATAAACTACGAAAACCTAGTATAGTTTACTTTCTATTTGGCTAACAAATTCATTTTAAAATATCTACCAAAACTTAGTATACTAACTTAGTATACTAATTTAGTATAGTTTCGGTAGTTTATTTTGGTAAAACTGTATCTATCTTCTGTGTAACTTTAGATTTCTATTAAAAAATACACTTCTATTAGCCTAACTTGGAAGGTGTTCTAATTTTTCCTTCTCCCAATTTCTAGAATTCCAGATGACTGACATTGCAACACTGAAGTGGTAAGCAACTGAGAATCATTAAAAACAAAAACAAAACCTTTTAGAAAGCATGTGTGTATGAATGGGTCACTAGGTTAGTATTTATTTGTTTGTTTTGTTACACATTACAAACAAGTCAATGAGTATTGCGAATGTGTTGGCATTCAAATCATTTTGCCATATTATTTTTCTATTAGAAATAAGAATAGACAAGTGTAAGTAAAGTAAATATGAATTTCCTATTCATAGTGACTTTATGATGTGGAAGACTTGAAATGATATAGAAAACATACATGTTGTTGTTACTTTTGTGTTGTTTCTGTCATTATATGCTGAAGAATTTTAATGTAGAGTTCTGACGATGACAGGTTTAATTGGTAGACGATAGAATCTGACTAGGACCTCAGAGTTGCTTTGTTTTTTCTAGCACAGCATGTTAGGGGTAGGAAATGGATTCTGGCCAGGCGTGGTGGCTCACGCCTGTAATCCCAGCATTTTGGGAGGCCGAGGCAGGTGGATCACCTGACATCAGGAGTTTGAGACCAGCTGGACCAATATGAGAAATGCTGTCTCTACTAAAAATACAAAATTAGGAGAATGGCTTGAACCCAGGGGGAGGCGGAGGCTTCCGTGAGCCAAGATCATGCCATTGCACTACAGCCTGGGTGAGAGAGGGAGACTCAATCTCAAAAAAAAAAAAGGCCTTAGAAGGGGCTTACACTTTAGCTCTAAAAGAGTTTTTCTCACATACTTCATTTTCTCACATCCACACATTTTGCCCTTTGTTTCAATCCACTCATGTTTATTACCTATTTTGCCTTTAAAGTATTTAAATTTGCATATCCATTATATAGTTGGGCTCAGTAAAGAACAAGAGTAAACTCCAGTGCATCTGTTGATGGCATTTGCTGTTCCACCACGATGGGCACTGGGGTTTGTAGTCTTCATTACGTTTCTGCATAAATTTGTCTATTTGTTTTATTTAAACTATTTGCTCATTAGCCATATAACAACTTTTCCGGTGGGAAACAGAAAACCTAATACAAAAAACTGGTAATTTAGTCCATTATTTTTCTTATTAACTTAAAAGCACTCATTTAAAATCCCTATCACATACCTAAAAGATGAGGGGAAACTCTAAAATATTCTAAAGTCACTAGACTTGACTTACCTCATTTTACCTTTCATCAACATGTATATAAATTAACCATGGTGTATCTAGGGGTAGCAAGCTTAACTTTATTATGAAAATTAGTTCAATAATAGTAATTATGTTCTTTCATGTTTATACTCTGAACTGAGAATTAACTTTTCTATCTACAACGAAACTGCTGCAGATTGATCTTAATAATCTTAATAATTATATTCAGGAAAGCAATATGAACAAGGACTCCTCAAAGTTCTTCTAGAGTTTGAGGACAATTATTGAAAACTTCTATCATATTTTATATGTCCAGCTGAACTGTAATCATCAGTGGATTATCTATGTGGTAGAGATATTTGCACCAGACTTTACTTTCTATTTGGCTAATAAATTCATTTAAAAATATCTATTATTTTGTTCTGAAAAATGCAATGTGCTAGGTTATATACAGTGGCTGTCTCCTTTGCTATGGAAGTCCTCTTGTTTTATACATTTTTCTTGTTCTCATTTTTGGCAGTTACACCCTACTCAGGCAATAGAAAATTGTTATCAGCAATAGAAAATTGTACTCAGGCAATAGAAAATTGTTATAAGTAAGAAGAAGTGAGGTGAATAACTGGTCTGTGTGTGGTATTTCAGTGGTAGATGAAATTTTGTTTAAATCCTGGCTCTATTACTTGTGATACTATGTAAATGACTCAACATGCACAAATTTCTTCATCTGTAAAATATGAGTTATATTAGCCCCGCAGTGTTATTAGTAGAATTGTGTCCCCCCTCCAAAAAAAAGATATACTGAAGTCCTAACACCCAGTGTTTCCTAACCTTCAGCATTAAAAAATGTGACCTTCTTTGTAGACAAGGTTGTTATGGATGTAAGAAGTTGTTATGAGGTCATACCAGCGTAAGGTGAGTCCCTAATCCAATGTGAACGTGCGAATGGTGTCTTTGTAATAAGATGGCCATGAGAAGACCAATATACACACAAGGAAGACACTATGTGGCAACTAAAAGGCTGGATTTTGCAGCTTCAAGGGACAGCAAAGGTATGCAGAAAACTGCCAAAAGCTATGAAGAGGCAAGGAAGGATTCCTCTATAGGTATCAGAGGGAGCATGGCTGTGTCAACAGCTTGAACTTGGACTTGAAGCTTCCAGCAGAACTGTGATCCAATAACATTTCTGTTGTTTTAGCCACTCAGTTTATGGTACTTTGTTATGACCATTCTGGGATAATGGTTTCAGTGTTCTCAGTAGAAAATCTGATACCAGTGCTCAATAGACAATTGCTGCTTCATATTTGTAGTTAGTGGATTTTTTTTCTTCAGTACATGAAACAGAATGAACCAGATAAATATGCCCGAAGATTTGAGGAAATCATATTTTAAATACTTTAAAAAAATCCATTTAAGAAAAGTAAAATTTTCTATTTGAAATATGAATAAGGGGAAAATGCAAATGTAAAAAAAGTAGATTGGGTACTAGCTTTTATTTTCTACATAATCCAGTCTTTAAAATGTGAGTTCATTTGTTTTCTCTGAAGGGAATGTCCTTTACTTGCTGAAAATTGACTGACTTAATACACAAACAGACATGAAACATGTCCAGTGTTCTCATCTTTGGAAAAATCCCTTCTTTCTCATTTCAAGTAATTTGTTGACTATACTTCATATACAGTCAAGTCACTAACTTCATCTTAACAAACCATAAGTGTTCTTAGAATAAATGACCACTATGATATAGAACTGACTGCAGTCACCTTTTTCAGCCACATGGAGGAAAGTGATTGTAGTAGAAGATGATATAGTTAATGCACGGAGAAAAATGAGTCACAAAGAAGGATAGAAAACTCTAATTTCATGGTTGGAGATCTGAATCTACTTAGGTCTGACACGAACTGGACATATACCTGGACATTTTAGTCAATATGGCAAGAAATTCCAATGCAATCTCTTAAGCACAATCGATGGTTGTTTTTGCCTAAGAATCACCTGGAATTTATTTCTGGGGTTTCTTTTTTAAATGTTTTGACTTAGGAATCAGTATTTTTAAAAAGCTCCCCTAGTAATTAAAAAATGAAACCAGGTTTAAGAATCACTGAGCCAGTTTAAGAAGTGTTGCTATTGCTTGTAACCTACAGAACCCTGAAATATAAAACAGCCTGAGCCAGACGCAATGCTGCATGTCTATATTCAAGCTTCTTGAGAGGCTGAGATGGAAGGATCCCTCAAGTCCATGAGTTTAAGTCCAGCTTTGGGCAACATAGTGACAACCTCATCTCAGGAGCAAAACAAAACAAAAAGTAGCCTAACAAACCACCAAATAAATGCAATGAAAATTCACCAAATAACATGAAAGCAATGTAAAAGGTGGAATTCATCCACCAACCACAACAATCCCTGCTCCTCACAGAAATTAGATTCTACAAATAACTTTTGGTAACAGTGTGTTCATCCATGCTGCATTGCTTTAAAAGAATACCTGAGACTGGATAATTTATAGAGAAAAGAGGATTATTTGGCTCATGGCTCTGCAGGCTGTACAAGCATGGCAAAACCATCTGCTTGCTTTCTGGTGAGGCCTCAGGGAGCTTTACTCATTGTGTAAGGTGAAGGGTAGCCAGCATGTCACATGGCAAGAGAGAGAAAAACAGAGAGGGAGGGGTGCCAGCCTCTATTAACAACCAGCTCTCGTATAAAATAATACAGTGAGAACTCACTCATTACCACAAGGATGGCACCAAGCTATTCATGAAGGACTTGCCCCCATGACCCAAACACTTCCCACTAGGCCCCATCTCAAACACTGGGAGTCAGATTTCAACATGTGATTTGGAGGGGACATATATACAAATTTTATCAGAAGAGTATTTAGAAATTTTCTAAGATGAAACAGACTCTCATTCTAAGTCTTATTCAATTTTAATAGAACTGCAGTTGTGTTTTGGTAAAACTGATTTTAATAAAAATTAAACAAAGCATCCATATTCAGTTCTACACATGAAACACAGAATGTAATAGCACAGATTTCCCATAGGTTTATATATATGTATGTATATATATATATGTTTATGTATATATATATATATATTTGTGTGTCTATGACACAGACAGTACAACAAATATGAAAGGCATACAAAAGAAGGAGGAGAAAGGAGGAGATGAGAAGGAGAAGGATGGGGAGAAGAAATAATACAGAGAGATCTTGTGTATCTGTATTAGGAAGAGAAAGAAGAGAAGAAGGAAGAGAAGGAAAAGAAGAAAAAGAAAAGAAAGAAAGTTATCTTAGGAAAGCTCAGTACCTAAATTTCGACCTATTTTTTAAGTCAAGGTTCAATCTGTATTCTGATGACCTTTTAAAATATGCAAATACAATCTTCTTTTTTGACTGCATTTCTTGTTCATTTGCTTAACAACCATAATTTTGTGATTATAATGAGGCTTCATGGTACCAAAAATATAGCAGGGTAGATTTTGCGAAAACTCACATCAGAACGCTACCATTTTTTTCATAAATCCTTGCAAAATATGCAAAGCATTTAGGTGAAAAAGAATAAAAAATAATAAATTTTTATGGTGAAAGGTCAAATAATATATTGCAAATCTGGTGAAATAATAGCTTTTGAACTGAAGAGTTCAAAAGGTGCATGTTAGGGAGGGTTTCTTTTTATTTTTATATAGTATATTGTTACATATATTAATTCATATTATATATTTTCTATAACAGTGGTATAATATTGTATATATTAATTATATGAAATATATTAATTAATATTATGCATTATATATTTAATATGTATTAAATACATAATAGTTGCTTATATATGTGTTTGTATGTATATAGCATAAATATGATTTTGAACTTGTGTCTCTACAGCTAAATGTACTTAATGCTTATTAGAAAATAAACCCAGCTACCTATGTAAAACAACTACCTATTTGTTTTTAGATTACCTATCACTAAGACTTGTGGTATAATTTGTGAATCCCACTGCAAAATAGAAATAGAGGCCATTTTTTTCCAAATAAGAGTGTAAAGAAAGCAGCAGTAGAGCATGAGATATCATGGAGACCTTCTCAGTGTGCAATGCCATGTGTGCACAGGTCACACCGACATAGTACCTAACTGTAATGAACTAAACTTTAAATGTAGAACAAAAATGAAAAAGTGCCCTGAAGAAACCCTATGTTTTTTTAATTAAACATTTTTCTTTAATTGTAAATTTATATGTAGTTGTAAGAAATAATAGAGAGAGATCACGTACATTTGTATTGATTCAGGTTTTCCAGAGAACCGTATATATACACATACACACACACATATATGTGTGTGTGTGTGTGTGTGTGTGTGTGTGTGTCTATATACAGAGATATACATCTATACACATAAATACATACAATAGGAAGGAGATACATATATACATATAAATCTCTTCATAGATAGAATATATATCATAGAAGAGCTGTATTTATCTATGAAGAGATTTATTATTGCAAGTAATTAGCTCACACAATTATGAAGGCTGGCAATACCCACAATCTGTAGTTTGTATGCTGGAGATCCAGGAAAGCCAATTTTATACATAATTCCAGCCTGAGTCCCCAGGCCTGAGCACCAGGACAGCCAATAATATAGTTTCAGTCTAAAGGCCAATAGGCTTGAGACCTAGAAAGAACTGATGTTCTAGTTCAAGTCCAAAGGCAGGAATAAAACGATGACACAACTCTATGGCAGTCAGGCAGAAGGAGTTCCCTCTTATTACTGCTACTGTCAGCCTTTTGTTCTATTCAGGCCTTCAACTGGGTAGATAAGGCCTCACATTATCAAGGAAAATATGCTTTACTCAGTCTAATGATCTAAGTGTTAAACTCATTCAAGAACACCATGACAGAAACACCTCAAATAGTGTTTACCCAAATAACAAGGCACTCTGTGGCTCAGTCAAGCTGACACACTAAATTGTCATAATACCCTTTACTTCATTTTTCTCAGTGAGGCTATCTTGAGAAACCAGAGTTCAAAGTCACAACCAGGAGAAAAATTGATATAGTTGAGATACAGAACATTTACAAGAGTGCAAAGGTCCCTCAAATTGTCTGTTTCTTGCCAGAATCATTTCCCTTCTGCCCTGCTTCTTCTTTAAAAGCCTTAACCACTATATGTTCTCTATTTCAGTACCTTGTCATTTCATAAATGCTATATAAATGGAATTATACGATATATAATTTCTTGTGATTGGTGGTGTTCACCCAGCATAATTAATACTGCTGAATAGTACTCCAAGATACAGGTGTGCTTCAGTTTGTTTAATCATTAAACAGTTAAAAGACATCTGGACTGTTTCTAGTTTTTGACTATTATGAATAAAACTAATGTGATTGTTTATGTACACAGTTTAGTGTGAAAATGAGTCTTCACTTCTCTGGAATGAATGACCAGAAGAGCAATTGCTGAATGATATGATAGTTATATGTTTACATGAGAAACTGCCAAGTTGTTTTCCAGAGTGGCTTTCCTTTTAAAAATTCCAACTATTTGTGTAAGAATGATCCAGTTTCTCCACTTCTTTACAAGTATTTTGTGTTTTCATACATAATTTATCACAGTCAATGCTTGTTGTGATTTTACTTGCTTGAGTAAAATATAGGAACTTTGCCTGCTTTGTGTCTTTTACCCTTCCATGTTTATGAATAATTTTAAAAAATATTTCCTCTGCATGCATTTAGAACCACATCAGAGAAAGTTATAATTTTTTCTTCTACCATCAAACGTATTTTAGAAAACTCAACAAATCCTACTGTATTTACAATAGTTTTGTTTACTGTATTGTTTCTTTCTTTCAGATATTCCAAGATTCTTGGAATGTCATATCCTTTTTGTTTAGAGAACAAATTCTTTAGCCATTATTTATGGTAGGTTTGATGATAACAAACTAATGTTTTTCTCATCTGAGAATGTCTTGATTTCCCCTTCAATCTGGGAGGACATTTTCACTGGGTCTAGGATTCTCAGCTGAAAAACCTTTTCTTTCAGCATTTCATTGTGCCGCTTCTTTCAGGACGCCATGGTTTCTAATAAGAATCTGCTGCCATTTGTATTATTTCTCTCTAAAGGTAACGTGTGGGTTTTCTCTGACTCTTCAAGATTTACAAATGTCTCTTGGCCTGGAATTCTTTGGTTTATCTTACTTGGAGTTCGCTCAACTTGTGAGTGCTGTGAGTGCCGTGTGTGTGTGTGTGTGTGTGTGTGTGTGTGTGTGTAACATTGAAAATAGTACTATTAGAAAAGCTAGGGATAAATGTATCTAACCAACTGAAAATTGCTATATAACATATATTTAAAGAGTTCATGCAAATTAATAAAAAAGAAATGCCTGCTCAATTTAAAAATGGGTTATTTATGGCACAGGCAATTCACAATAGAAGAAACATAACTGGCAAAATAGTCATATATTAAATATTTATCCTAACCAGAAATAAGTTTCTTTTTTATTCAATGAAAAGAGTGGAAAAAAACTTTTTTAAAAGAAGGAATAAAAAGAACAATACTGCGTCATTTAATGCAGGTACACATTTTTTGATTATTTGAGTGTAATAAATTTGAAGATAAAATCATTTTGAATAAAATCACAGCTCAAGAATAAATTTTGCAAGATATGTGACAGAAAATAAATCTCAGGATTCCAAACTCCCTGAGTCAAAGGGAAGTTAAACTGGCAACTGCATCACACAACCTGCCTCCCATTTTGTTTCTAAGATGGCAAAAAACATGAAAAAGCTACATACCTCTGAGGGAATGTGCTCTCTTACTGGGTCCACCAGGGGCCGTAGTTTTAAGGGCAAGAATTTCCCAGCGCCATGCCCCTCGACCATTCGTCTCCATCCGGGATATTTAACGGTTTCTGTTTTAATTTTTGCAGGCTGCGGGAAAAGGTCAAAAGTCAATCACTCCAGCGGAAGCTCTAAGGAACTCCTTTCATTGGTTCGGGGTCTTAGAGAAGGTGGGAGTTCCTCTCATGTTAAAAATACCCTTCTTCCACAACCTTCAGACTCCAAGTTTGGGTCCCCTTCCACAAGCACTCCCTTCATGGAAGCCATCTTTCTCTTTCCTGGATTTTCCCTCTGGAGTCTCCTTCCACACTCTCTCATGGAAGCCTGTCTTTCCCTCCTAAACTCCATCTATCTCTGTTTCCTTCCACTCAATGTGGAAGCTGCTTTCCTCCCCTGGATTCCATCTTTCTGGATTCTCTCACTCAGTGTTAGAGTTAGCTGTTTCTTTCTCTCTCTCTCTCTAAATAAATCACTTTGTACAAACACCTTTGAGTCTGGCATTTACTGCACACTGCGCCGTGGTCCCCTCTCTCATTCTTGAGAGGGCAGGAGACCAAGAACCTGGAGAAATATCCTCTCAGGGGAGCTGAGAGCACCCTGAACCCCAATATTACATTTTGGTGATCCAGCCAGGAGAGGGGTACACCAGACTTTTTCTGTACCCCTTTTAGGTACAGCCAGAGGAGGGGTACAGCTGGAGAAGACGAATTCAAAATCATGAGTAAAACCGGCCCCATTCTATCCTGTCTCTTTAAGAACACCTAAAGTAGCCGCAGCCAGGCAGGACTTCTGGGAACCAGAGCAGCTGCGCCAAGCTTGAGGCACGACCCAGCCCGTCTTAAGTGGTGTATGCCAGCCAGAGTTAAAAGCGCAGGTTTTTTTTTTTTTTTTTTACCTTCAAGCTCTCTCTCTGCTTTCCTGCTCCTTCTCTATCCTTCGGATACTAGCTCTGGGACCAAAACCTACAGGAGCCTGTGGGACAGAGCAGGTGAGCACTGCCCCCAGGGCTTTTCACTCCTTGCTGGCTTAGAACAGCCCACCCTGGGGGCGGAGCCCAGCCCTGGGGGCGGAACCCAGGGAGCAGAGGTCCACCAGAGAAAAACAGCCGGCAGGGGTGAGGTACAGCCCAGGCCTGAAGGGAACCGGGGAGCGTGGTGGCCTGGCGCATGGTTCTGGCAAGCCTCTCAGGTGTTCCCCAATTCCAGGCAGCAGTGTAAAAAGGCTCCCCAGGGTGTTTGCCTACCGGCCACAGGTCCCTGTGTGGGCAGTAGCTCAGGGAGTGACCCAGGCATGCAAGTGGTTCTGGTGGGGTCAACATGGCGACCAAAAGCTGTGGGGGCAGGAAACTCACGGCTGGCCCAGCAGCGGCTGCAAATGCGGCTTTTAAACTGACGCGGTAAGCAGCGTTTCTCCTCTGCCGGCGGGGCTGAGGGAAAGGAAGGGCTGTTGGCCCTCAGCCCCACCCAGCTTTTATGCAGGCCACACCGCCTCATTGGCCCCGGGTCTTAGAGAAGGTGGAGGTTCCTCCAGCTTAAAAATCCCCTTCTTCCACACCCCTTCAGACTCCATGTCTGGGTCCCCTTCCAGGAACACTCCCTTTGTGGAAGCCTTCTTTCTCTCTCCTGGATTTTCCCTCTGGAGTCCCCTTCCACACCCTCTCGTGGAAGCCTGCTTCCCCTCCTAAACTCCAGCTCTCTCTATTCCCTTCCACTCAATGTGGAAGCTGCTTTCCTCCCCTGGATTCCATCTTTCTGGATTCTCTCACTCAGTGTGAGAGTTAGCTGTTTTTTTCTCTCTCCTGTTTCTCTCTCTCTCTCTCTCTCTCTCTAAATAAATCACTTTCTACAAACACTTTTGAGTCTGGCATTTACTGCACACTGCGTCTTTGTTCCCTCTCTCATTCTTGAGGGGGCAGGAGACAAAGAACCTGGAGAAACGTCCTCTCAGGGGAGCTGAGGGCACCCTGAACCCCAATATTACACCTCCCTGACAACTTCCCAAGAGCAAATTCCTTGTGGGCCCCAGGATCTTAATCTTGACACAATTCTGTTGAATTTTACCCTGACCATGTAAATTGATAGCTTTGTCTTTACAGGTACAGGACAAAGGACAGAACTCAAGGTCCTCCCGTTGCTCATCTCAGACAAATGCTTTTCTGATTGCTTCCTCTGCAGTAAGTTTATTTTATTTTATAAAAAAATGCAGATTCACTGAGCTAGATGAATGCATAAGTGACTATTTTTTCCTTCCCACTTTCACATGTGAATGACTGATCAAAGACTCAGGAGAATGCAACTGCTTGCCTCTTAGCTACCCACAGCTTTAAAAATTTCTTCCTCTCCAGCATTTGCCCTTTCCTTTTTAAATACCGAAGCCCTCAAAATCATCTTTAGAGAAAGGCACAGACTTGTCCCCCAAGCGTTGTTCTTAACTTTGGCAAAATAAGTCTAAATTGAGACCTGTCTCAGATATTTTTGGGTTTACAGACAATATAAAACTTCTACATTAAAATTGTGTTAAGGGTCATATAAGTTCCAAGCTTGGTGGTGAAATGAATTGTAAAAGAGTTTCGTGCAACTTTCACATGGGTCTCACTCTAAGTAGTGAAAAATAATAGCTATTATTCTTTATCAGGATTAGTCTTGAATGAGGCAAATGTTGACTTAGTGGAGTGTGATATGATATAATAAGAACTATACATTTGCTCTCTGCCCCTGGTTCCTGCCACACAGCTCTGAAAACCCTTGAAATTTCTAGAGTGATGAGTGTCTTTTGCATATTAATGAGATGATTGGTGGCTTGGGACCCTTAGATAGCTTCAGGTTAGGGCTAGTCACCAGAAGGACCAAGACATAATTAGAGTTGGAGTTATCACCCCACCCCGAACCCTCCAAGAAAGAGAGAGGGAGGGATGTTTGAGTTGATCACCAATGACCAGTGATCTAATCAATAGTGCCTATGTAATATTGCCACCATAAAATATCCAAAAACCCTGTGGAGGTGCCTGGGAGGGTGATTGGCCCTCATACCTTGCTCTGGCTCTTTTAAAATTGCATCTCTTCGTCTGTCTTGTTCATAGATATTCTTTGTAATGTGTCTTATAATGAATGGGTAAATATAAGTAAAATGTTTCCCTAAGTTCTTTCAGCTTCTCCGGGAAATTAGTTGAATCTGAGGAAGGGGTGATGGGAACCAAGATTTATAACCAGTCACTCAGAAGCACAGGTCAAAACCCCAGGGTTGCAGTTGACATTTTAAATGGAGGTTAGTCCTACGGGACTGAGCACTTAACCTGTAGAATCTGATACTAACTCTAGGTAGATAGTGTCAAAACGGAGCTAAGTTATAGTATACTCAATTGGTATCTGTTGGAGAATTAGTTGCTTGGTGTGTCATGGGGAACCAATACATCTGGTTGACAAATTTGAATTAAATAGGAGATAAAGGAAAATGCTTTTTCTTTTCTTGTCTCGCTGAAGGAATCTTTCAGAAAGTATACACACATAGAGAATCGGCTCTGTCATATGATGTACGTATTCCTAAAATTCACCGTGGGTAGGCAAATTTATGCAATAAAAATTACGTGCCTTATGGGGAAACTAGTGTTGGGAAACAATACTCAAAAATTGTTTCAGTGACATACAAAGAAGAAAACCATAGGAACCTAATAAAAATAGTAGCATACTTTTATGCATATTAAGTGGTAAAGAAATATATAGTTTCATAAAAGAAACATGATGCTTCATTCTTGAAAAAGACCTAAGGTTTGCTTGTGGAAGTATTGACAGAGTTTCAGCTTGGGAGGAATTGCAAAGTGGTGAAAGAAGAATTATCTGAAATCAGTCAGAAAGCTGTAGCACCAGATATGGATGGGTGGTCTCATAACACCTGTGCTGAACTGAAGTAGCTGATAGATGTTTGAGGTTTGTTGATGCTTATATTTTCTGTATTGCTACATGGCTTTGTACTGCCAGGTGCCATTTTGTGCATCCACCTAGTGTTTCTGAAGATAAAGTAACACATAGGCAAACAAGAAATTTGTGTCATGCTCAAATTGTTCCTTAATATATAAATAGTTTTGGAACTAATTCATTTTTTTCCAAACATGCCTTTTAAAAGAACTTATTGCACTGCCTTCTTCTAATCAGATACATTTGTTTGCAGGTGCTTAAGTTGGCATAGACTTTGTGTAGTTTAATTTACTACAATTCCTTTTAGTATTGAATAAATCCCATTAAATCTGTAGAAAATTGATCCAACATATCAACCTTTGGGATTTACTAAAGAAGTAGAAACATTTTTATCGCAAAAATAGTTAATATGAGTATGTTTCATATACGAAATTTAGATCCTGCTTCAATGTAAAAATATAGGTGTTTGATTAAATAAATTATGTTATATACATATGATTAGCTACCATGCAAATATAGTTTTGCAGAAATTATCTTTTGAAATTGAAATATGTTAAAGGCATATTATTAGAGAAAAATATATAAAAATAATGTATAACAAAATATAAATCACATATGTTTGCTTATATGTAATGTATCTACAAGAGTATCAATAACTTGTTGTCTTTGGCTAGGTGGGATTATATTTATTACTTAAATTCTTTGTTCCTTTTTTTCAAAATATTTAGTGATTCTCTTTTTCTTTTTTTTTGACGGGGTTTCACCATGTTGGTCAGGCTGGTCTTGAACTCCCAACCTCAGGTAATCCGCCCGCCTTGGCGTCTAAAGTGCTTGGATTACAGGCGTGAGCCACCGTGCCTGGCCTATTTAGTGATTTTCTTTAATGATTTAAACAGTTAGCATAATCAAACATTATAGTTTATGCAACTTAAAATGTGATCTCAAAACAATTCTATGATATATTTTTATTAAATGGTTTACTCATGGTCCAAAATTATACCATGTACAATGCCTTTATTAGGCATATGATCCATGACTCTCCATCTTTTTCTCCACCAGGATTGATTCATAACTGTCATGCATACCACATGTTTCTACTTGGGCCCCTGGTAGATGTTGCTAATTGATCTCTAATTTATAACTTTTATCAACATGGTATTGATATAACTGTGACTGAGCAACCAGAATTGGCACATGAGCTATATCTATTTGCCTCCTCTATTTCATCATGCTGGCAGAGAGCCACTAATGTATTCCCACTTGAACACCCATTGTCTGTATCAATTGTATAAAAGTTAGTTAGGTTACTTTTAGAGCTGACTAAAATGCACTATGTATTCACTGCATTGTAGCATGCATATATTTGAAAAGGAGATGTTTCCTACCAAAATATCAAGAAATGTTCCATTATTCCAGCATCTAACACTTAGGTTGCTCTAACATATCCTCAGAGGACTCATTTTCAAATCTCACTTTTGGACAAAATATTGCCTTTCTCTCCTTCAGTAGTGACATTGAAATAAAATTGCTATGATCCAAGGACTAGAGAAATAAATACCGTATGCTTTAAAGAAAGGCCAATTTGGCAGCAACTAGGGGATGAGGGGGAATGGAATACTGCTGTGCCAATGTCAAAAACAGCCCTTCCTCAAATCCTATCCTTTTTGCAGTGCAGGGCAACCTTCATAAGTTGTACTTCTCTCGCGTCCTGAAGCCGAACTTAAAAGTTTAATCCTCATGAGCAAAAAATGAAATCCTTTATAAAAATAGCTCCTGGCCAAAAGGCTCTACTTAAAACAAGAAAAAGAAAAAGTAAAAGAAAGCAAGAGGAAACAAAGACAGCAAATGGTGTAGTAAGCTAACAGAATTCTTCCATGGTAACCTTACCACCTTGTATGCAAGGATCCTGGGCAGCCAAGTGTCAAGCTATGTGGAGAGGAAGCATGAGTCTCTGGTGCTTACAAATTCAATTCCATTAAACAAGTATTTATTGAGTGTCTTCCATGTGCGCAGCAATGCTTTAGACACTGTGAAAGAAACAAAGGACATATGAGACAGTTACCACCCTGAAGGAGTTTGCAATCTTGTTGAAGAGCTTTCTCTGGAAAACAATTTGCTGCCAAATAAGTAAGAAATACACATGATTCAAAACACCCTGTGGACGAAAAACTATTCACATGTCATCCAGATGTCATTTTAATGAAAGCTCAACTACCTTGTTTTTAATTTACCAAAGGAATCAACCCAGGGCATACCTATGTATTTAGCCTTGTCCACATTTCAAGTGGATCATTCTAAGCAAACAAACTTGCTTCTAAACCAAGAATGCTGCTGATAAAATGTGCAAGAGCTGCCTGAATTTGCTCCTTGACCTTGTCTGTCAAATATGATAGTCATTTATTTCTGGGTAATGCATTATCACCGTGTCCCATTTTGATGATGTATTATACTTACACATCGTTGAAGAAGCAGTTTGCTTTGATGATGTACAGACATGCAGTAGATCATGGCTCAGAAAGAGCGAGAGGAGGAGCACCCTGGAGATCTATAACTCAAGCAGTGATGCCATCCATACAAGAACACAGAGATCATTAATTTAAATTATCTGGACAGGAGCTGGGCTAACGAAAGGACTTCTGACCCTTCCCAAATGTAAAAATAGATATATTAAAAATGTTTCTCATGGTTGCCAAAAGGTAGAATAGGGAATCGTTGTGGTGATGAAACTTCTCAGTGTCTTGACTTTGACGGTAGACCCCTAAACCTACACATTAATAACAATCTATAGAATTTATACATGTTCCTGTGCACATACAAACACAAATGAGTCCAAGCCAAATTGGGATAATCTGAGTAAATTGGATCGATTGTACAATGTCAGTATGATATTATACTATAGTTTTAAAAAATATTATCATTGCAGGAAGCTGGGCAAAGTATATACAGAATCTCTTCGTATTATTTCTCACACGTGCACGTTATTCTATAATTATTTTAATAATTATTCACATGTAATCCAGATGTCATTTTAATAACATTGAAAATATTTTTAAATAATTTCTTAGATGTAAGATAATAAATTATCAGAATCAACTTTTATAGTATGACAAAAGTTTTCTTCTGTTTAAGACATTATGAGAAAACAGAGGCATTCATACACTTTAATAAAAAACATCCTGTTCTAAAGGGAGATATTGGCAAATATTTAATAGTAATCCATGACAATTATATTCATATTAACACCTAATTAATGATCAATCCAAGGAAAGTGTTCTGCTTAATGAAAGAAGCTAATAGAATTTTAAAGATTCTAGAAAGTTATTTCAGTCTGCATATATAAATAGAAAAAACTACAATATTGTTCTTTTTTGTAAAACGAAATAGCTTGAGAGGGTAAGATCTGTGAAGACAAATTTAAATAAGTTTAAACTAATGCCTAAAGGTGAAATCCATGTATAGGTTTCTTTAGAATTAGAGTCCTCAATTAAGATAGAAAGTATGTCCATTTGACATCTAAAATATCTTATAATAAGTATATCCGATAAGCGGATATCTTTATCAATAGTCATATTTACATGCAACTGAATTTATTTTGGGGCTGCAGAGAAACTAGGGGAGTGCTTATTTATGTTACAGTGATGTTAGCCTAAGGGAGTGCTTTTGCCTGCTAGGAATAGAATGAAAATAAACAAGTCCATGAGATACAATTATGAAATGCAAATTGAGCAATATGATGGGATTCAACATACAACACATGGGACAAATGTGTCAACTTCTATGACATTCCCCTAACCACAAGACATTAAAATAGAGAATCATTCATAAAGATATTAAGAATAGGAGAAAAGGAAGATACCAGGAGACAAAGACACATTCATTGCAGTGGGACAACAAATGATATCATATTTAAGAATGAACTGAAATGCTTAGAGACTCAGTAGAAAAGGAATCAGTGGAGGAGAAAGCTGCTCTTCACGAAAGTGTCCTTGGAATTTAATATTTACAGAGATCTCATATTTGACAGATAGGTATATAAATTAGATAAACTATTCTGTCTTCCAAACCATATTTGCAATGGAGTATTTTCTGTCATGCTGAGTCCAAATTAACGTATTCTAAAGAAATTGATCAATCTGACTGCCCAAGGCTGGAGATACAAGAGTGGGCATGGAGACATGGAATAGAACCAAAATCATTTTTAATTGAGGATGCATGTAGCCTGGAGATAGGGCATGTCCATTCCTTACTCACATCTCTAAAAATTAATACTTGCCAATAATTACTGAAAGTTACTTCTCATGTTCTGGGGTAGAGGCCAGTATGTAAAGAGGACAGCCACTCAACTGCCTAAATTAGTTTATTCAATTATTCATTCCTAAATATAAACAGAGAACTAAGGAACACAATATATTTTGAGGAAAAAAAACAGAAAAGAGATAAAAATTTAAACATATAAAAATAAGATTTGAGATTATCAATTCATACGTACATCTTAAATTGATCCAGTGTTTTAATTCTAGTAACTGAAGATATAAAGAATGTAATACATGCTATGTCATCAATGACCTCAAAAATTTGATATGTTAATAACATCTCTAAGATTCTGAAAGGTAGTATACCATATAGAGAAAGAATGCAGACCACTGTGAGCTTGATCAGCTTTCTTACTGTTGCTTTCTTAAAGCAGTTTAACAATTGATTCAGTTTTTTGACATTAAAAATGTGAGTATATCACCTGTCTGATACAGTGAAAGAAATTTAAAGAGGAGTAAATAAAAACAAAATTATTTGTAATATTAAATATTTTCAACAAGGATATAAAGACTAGTTGGTCTGAATTCTATTGTTTTACTCGATTTGGATAAAGAACATTACAGTGATTTAAAAAGCAGAATATTCAAGTCAAGAGACATGTAAGTAACTAGTAAAGGGTTCAGTGCAAAGTTGTTTGTGCCATTGTAAGATGTGAGCACATAATGTGTGTGTGTGTTTGTGTGTGCGTGTGCATGTGCATGTAGGAAACATTGATTCTAGATCTAAACCACATTTTATACTGCTTTGGAAAAAATTATCAACGAAAGATGCAAACAATTTCATTCCTAAATCCAAATGCTGTTAGAATTGACAAAAGTGAAAATGTGTTGCCATGAGCTGAAGCTTTATTATAATATAACAATAGAGAAAAAATATGCATTGTTTCCTAGTAGCCAGAAGGTCAAGTTTCTTGATGTTAGAAATCATACTCAATTAACCAAGAAGACCCATTAGAGGCAAAACAGAAGAGAAAAGTCAAGGAGGGGGCCATGTCTACCAGGAGCTACTCACAATTCAAGTTTTCCTTATAATGTCACTCTCAAAGAACTGAGGATGAAAATAAGAACACACGTGAAAGAGTAAAATGCTTCTGGAATGAGATCCAAAGTAAAAATGGCTAACAGATCATGTCACGATATGAATGACTTATAAAGAACCCTTGAAAAGCTCAAACTGAGGGACAAATTAATTCGTTCTTTCATCAAATCCTCCAATGAAAAAACTCACCTTTTTCTCTTGTTCTTAATTACCTCATCTCTACTTCTTTCTTTTTTCTCTCCATCGCTGCTTATTTCCTGTTTTTTCCCTCATGCAGTTTTATTTGCAGGATAAACAAACACATGAAGGAGAAATATGAAGGAGATATATTTGGCAATTTTCTTTTCAAATAATTTTCAAATTTATGTAACATATTTGAGTAGTAAGGAAAGATGATGGCACCAATTCATTAGGACCACTGACTTCTGAGATATATTGAAAAGATGGTTTCAGAAAGAAAGAAAGATTTGTTCACTATATTAAACAATATTTTGATTTGGAAACCAAAATTTGTATTGAACCACAAGAAATCCTGAATAGTCAAAACAATCTTGAGGTAGGAAGTAAATGCTGGAGGCATCACACTTCATGGTTTCAAACTATATTACATAGCTATAGCGATCAAAACAGTATGATACTGGCATAAAAGCAGACACATAACCCAATGGAACAGAATAGAGTCCATAAATAAATCCACACATATATGCTCAACTAATTTTTGACATCTGTGCCAAGAATACATAGTTACGAAGGAATACTGTTTTCAATAAATGATGTTGGGCAATCTCAATATCCACGTGCAAAATAATGAAACTGAAACCTTATCTTGCGCCATATACTGAACAAAAACTACCTCAAAATGAATCACATATGCAAACATGAAAAATGAATCTGTAAAACTAGTAAAATAAAACATAGAAAAAAGTCATTGACATTGGTCTTGGCAATTATTTTTTTTATAACACCAAATACAAAGGCACCAAAAGTGAAAATAGACTAGTGGGTCTGCAACAAACTAAAAAGCTTCTGCACATCAAAGGAAACAATGAAAAGAAGCAAAACCCAACCTAAAAATGGGAAAAGAAATATTTGCAACACATCAAATAAGGAGTTCATATCCAAAATAAATAAGGAACACATACAACTCCATATTGAAAAAATGAAAAACCCTATTAAAATTTGGTCAAAGGACCTGACTAGAAATATCTCCAAAGAAGACATACAAATAGCCAATAGGTATAGGAAACAAGTATTTCATATCACTAAGCATTAAGGAAATGCAAATCAAATCCACAAGGAGATATCACTTCACATCTCTTAGAATGGCTATTAGCAAAATGACACAAGATAACAAGTGTTAGCAAAGCTCTGGAGAAAAGGAAACACAAACTATTAGTGAAATTGTAAGTTAATACAGTCATTGTAGAAAACAGTATGGAAACTCCTCAAAAATTAAAATTAGAACTTCATATAATATAGCAGTTTCATTTCTGTATATATATCCAAATGAAATAAAATCACTCCCCAAGGAGATACCTCCACCCTGATGTTCATTGCAACATTAGTCACAATAGCCAGTTCAGAGGAACCTAAATGTTATGGATGAATGGATAAATGAATCCATTAAGGATTATACATGCACACACACAGACACACAAATATACTGGAATATTATTCAGCCTTGAAAAAGAAGAAAATCCTGCCATTTGTAATACCGTATATGAACCAGAAGGAGATGATACTAAGCGAAATAATCCAACAGAGGAAAAAGCACTGCATAATCTCACTTATATGTGAAATCTAAAATATTCAAATTTATAGCAGCACAGAGTAGAAGGGTGGGGTTGAAGGTAAGGAAAATAGAGACATGTTGGCCAAGAGGGTAGGTGTTAAGTGTTCTAACTGCACACGCACACACACACACACACACACACACACAGAGTTAACTATATGAAATAAATAATATGTTAATTAGCTTGATTGTGTTAACCGTTTCGCAACATATATGAATAGCTAAACATCAACTTGTACAGTATAAATGCATACAATTTCTAGTTGTCAATTATACACCAGTAAAGCTAGAATGTCAAAATAACAAAAATTAACTATAATTTACAGTGGCAGACACAGTTAAGAACCTGAGATATTTAGGATGGAATAAACATAACTCATAAATGAGATGGCAGAAGAGGAATAGGTCAAATATTAAGGAGTCATTATATAAAAGCCAGAGAAGATTTTACCATCCGTAATCTCAAGTAAAACAATTGGATCAGAGGACAAAACACAAAGGAAGCATTCTATGGAAGGTTTATTTTGAAATGAAAAAGTTTTCCTCAGGTTTTGGTGAGTTTCAGGCCATGAAGTTTCTTTTCAAAAGTACTTAAAATGTTTTATAGGTTTTCTCCTCTCTTATAAATCTAAGATCTCATGATTCGATCACAACCAATGATAACTTGAAAAAAATATATTTTACAAGAACAGAGATAATACAATTCACTAAAACCGTGGTGATTAGTAGAAAGATTCACTGGTTAGTTCGCCAGTCTTACTTGCTGAGCTTTAAGTCACATACCTCAGCCAAAATCTTGGTAGCTCTTTCAAGAAGCCAAAGTGCACCTCCAAGAGTCTTTAGTTAGGTCCAGCTTTGCAAGCCTGATATTCTTAGGATAATAAAAATATGAGTTTTTCTAAAGAGAGAAAGGACATGAATTATAGGAGTGATGGCTGAAGCAACACTCATGTACTTGGTGAAAGGAAGTGGCCCTAGAGCTTATTGGAAACCACCAACTAAAGTAGTCCTAATGTATTGCTGCTTAATTTAATTCTTCCTTAAATTTTCCCTCTTTTAGTTTTTAACAGTTGAAAATGTGTTTGTTCTTAATCGTGATTTTCTTTCCTTACTGACAATGTATGATAAGCACTAAATCCACAAAAGCTTACTCTGTTGAGGATGAAGTTGAAATGCATGTTTGTCATAGATAGGTGATATAAAATAGGTTTCCAAGAAGGTCTGTTCTTTTTTATCTCTACATGATTGTTTCAAGTGAAACATTTAAGGTTTTTTCACATATCATTCCTTGTCTTCTGAAGAAAGGAATGGCATATATAGAGGATGAAAAAAATAAAAAACCCTTTTTAATTTTGCTAGTTAAAAGTACTTCTTTAAACAATACCATATTAAAAGTCAAATGATAGGGGCATTTATTCTATTTTCAAGATGCTCATCAGTTCAAAGAATACAGGTTCCTATTTGTTTTGTTTTTCAATAGTCTAACACAACACAGCATTGGTTTAATAAAGAAAGTTTGCACATTTCTTTGTGATGTCTTCAAAATTAGTTAACGCATACTAAAGTGCCAATTTTCTATATGTACTGGAGGTCATTTTTCAATTAAGGCGTGCCTATGGCTAACATAAAAAAATACATCAAATAATAATTATATATTCTCAGAAAAGAAGAAGAAATTGGGCCAGAAATATTCATTTAATATATTGATATATTTCCTTTTATTATTTATAATTTTCCCAGTATGAAAAATTGCTAAATTATGAAAGAAGTATATGAAATTAAAACATTAATTCACACCTATGTTAATTTTTGCCATTGACTTATGAACTAATTCTCAAATTTATTTTGAAATTAGTTATATCTTCTAATACAAGGACCTTGATGGATTTTGAATGTAAAAGAATCCTGATGATTTTATGTTTTCAGGAAACATAAATATAAATTGTATTCAATTATGCATACTACACAAAGAAGTATTAAACATATTATAATAGATATTCATACATATTTTTGGTTGGTGATTTATCCTGAATTTATTAACAATGGTATGGTGTCTACTTTGCTTTTGTCTAGCTGGAATAAGCATATATTAGTCCATTCTTACACTGCTATTACAGAAATATATGAGACCGCACAATTTATAAGGCAAAGAAGATTAATTGGCTCACAGTTCTGCAGGCTATAGGAAGCATAGTGGCTTCTGGGAAGACTTCAGGAAACTTAGAATCATGGTGGAAGGTGAAGAGAAAGCAGGCATATCTTAGCTAGCCAGAGCAGGAGGAAGAGAGAGAGGGGAGGTGCACACATTTTCAAACAACCAGATCTTGAGATAACTCTTATGAGAACAGCACTTCTGGGATGGTGCTAAACTACAAGAAACCACTCCCATGATGCAATCACTTCACACCAGTCCCCAGCTCCAGCATTGGGGATTACACTTCAACAGGAGATTTGGGCAGGGACACAGATCTAAATCTAATCAAATCACTTAGGAGTCAGGTCACTCAGTTTTTCTGTAGCATTGTAATATAAGAGAACTAATTTATTGAAATTCACATCTCTTGAAAAATAGAACAATATATGTAGAGATAATAGAATCACAAGTACCTAGATTATTCACACTAATTTTAAGCATGACAATTTTAAAGGAATAAAGACAAAATAGAAACTATTTGATGGTGATAAGCAATATAATGAGAGAGAATTCAGATGCATGACATATTACTGGTTACTGAGGGAACTCTCATTTAATTTGGCATACAGATGACTGGAGTATATGCCAGTGTTGTATACAACACAAAAGAGTGTGACGGGACTAATGATGAAAAGTTCCAGGAGGGGCGTTCAGTTTCATACAAAACTGTGGGCACTATACAGTGATGCCACCGATTTTCCTGGAACATTTGTGAGCTTGTTGGTTTTCTTTTTCTCAAGTTAGATCTGTAAAAATGTAGGCAAGATAGCAATTGGCAGGGATAGTGTAGAAGAGCTGGCTCCTTCTAATTCTTAATATTCATGTTTCTGAGCAAGGATAAACCTGAAATATTCTAAGTATAGAACTAATTATATATCAAGAGAGTGTGTCATCAGAAGAAAACTTGGCTGCATGTTAATCTAATTTTTAAAAATATGTATTTTCACAGCTGTCAGCTAACATATTTGAATATTGTAGGTATGAACTGAAGCTTCATAGTGAATTCAATTCAATATATCACATATTTAAACATATTGAGGGGTCATACACATATTTTTGTTATTAGTAATAATACAATAAATAGCATTTTATTGACTGATAATAATGATATCCTGTATGCTGTTCTAAATGCTCTCACCCAATAATTCACTGAATTATTAAAGTCAAGGCATTAAAAAGTTAGCTAGTTGCTCAAATTTCATTCAGTAAATTGTAGAATAAAAACTCAAGTTTCATGGAAGTCATTATCCTCAACAAACTAACACAGGAACAGAAAACCAAACATTGTTATGTTCTCACTTATAAGTGAGATCTGAACAATGAGAACACATGGACAGAGGGAGGTGAACAACACACACTGGGGCCTGTTGCAGGGGCATGGGGAAGAGAGCATCAGGATAAATAGCTAATGCATGTGGAGCTTAATACCTAGGTGGTGGGTTGATAAGTACAGCAAATCACCATTCTGGCACATATTTACCTATGTAACAAAACTGCAATTTTGCACTTGTATCCCAGAACTTAGAAAATTTAAACAACAACAACAAAAAACCTCAAGCTTCAGTTTATCTGAAACACGAGTCACTTTTACGTGATTTAATTATTTTAACCGTGCTTGTTTTATTTTTTTCACTTCTTTCACCCCCAAATTATTTTAATATCCACTTTCTCTCTTCCATATAGCTAATATAAAAGGAATTTAGATCAAGAATATGTATAATGAATTTCCCTAAAGTGGTATAATTAGCGTAAAACATGTCTATAACAGAAAGACTGTGAAGACAAGAATTTGCTGTTATATTTCTTATAATAAAGGTAATAATAATTGTTGAAGAATGACAGTGAATAATAAAACAAACCCTATCTTAGAATTTGGTAAAATGTGTTTATTTTGTGGCTTTTGTCTTTTGGATGGGTCATATTTGAGTCATGGATATTTTGGCAGGGTCTACGATACTTCAACCAGTCTGATGAATGAGTCTTTTCAAGATGAGAGGCAACTGGCTCTGACTTTCAGCCCTGGGAAAATCTATGAGCCTTGACATTGTCTGCCTTTTATAGAAAGCAAGATTTTCCTTGAGATCTTTGACCCAAGATAGGTTTATTTGCTTGCCTTTCCTTGCTCCCTAATGATTTCTGTGGGCAGCAAACTTAGTCCCTTTCAGTCAAAAAATAAAAGATCACACACAATTTAATAAGTTTGTTATAGTCTAATACATATGCTGGGTAATCGAGATATCATTTTGTGTGCCCTTATCTCTACACCAAAAATAAAAGGGGATTATTGAGACCCCTGTCTAGGTAACTCAGGCAAAGCCTATTATTTACAATTGTCATTCTAAGTGAGTTACCAGGATTAAAGTGATGATTAACTTTGGTCAGTAGATCATGTAACTATCTAAGTGTTATAGTCATAATTTGAATTTTTTATTCCAACCTGATAGAGGAAATCAGCTAAACTTTGACACAAAAGAACAAAATAATAAGATACCAAAAGCAACAATAAATTACTCATTACCTAGCAATGATATTTCAGTGAATTATTATAAAAATAAAGATAAATTACAGTTTTCTGCAAGGAGAAATAGACACAGGCAGGGAGCTGAAATATATACAGATCAGGCAGTTGATTAGTGTTAGGGCAAAAGCCTAAGTGATTTCTGATGAATTGGGATTCCCCAGGAATAATAGCTCAGTGATTTGCTTTTTCCACCCTTTCAAATTTCTTCTGCCTGAGGTCAATAATAAATACTATAATTAGAGTAGTTTGTGAAATATGAACCAAGTGGGGTGAAAACAGAGGAATTGCACAGGTGGGAAAATACCCATTAAGGTTGTACTCCAAGAATATGCAGTATGACTGCTCGAAGTATTGAATCCTAACCACCTGTGCACCTCTACACTTGCTGAAACACTCTATACATACTAAATGGATTCCTGGTAATACTGAAAATTTATGATTTGGGCAAAGGATAATTTTAGGAATTATAAATAATTTTATGGAATAATTTTCTTCTATGATTTAAAAGTGACTCAAAAGCCAAGATGTTTTCCAGCATCATAAATAGTTTTTCATTAAGTTTTCATGTTTGCCTCCTCTCTTTATCAAGATCACCTAGAAATAACACCATCTGGCCAAAAAAGATACAGTTTATTCCACCATATGCTTTCTCTGTCCTAATCTATGTGTTAAAATCTAAATACTTTCACGTTAAAAGTGGTTATAAAAAATCTTGTGTATATGCTTAGATATGACCAGTGTTAGTTAGCTTCTAACAATTCTTTGTATAAGTTGTGCATTATTTATATTGCTATAAAATAAAAGCATGGCTTGTCTGTCTGCTTACTTAAGGGTCAATTATTTTTGTCAAGAGACTTGATGCCAAGAAAATTCAATAAGTAAGAGAAAAACTTTAATAAACATCTTTGAAACAACTGGATAACTATATTGAGAAAAAAATGAATCTTGGCATAGTTTTAAAAACAAAAATAAATTTGTGATGAATTATAGATCTAAGGATGAAAACTTGAACCCAAAACTTGATAGAAGAAAACCTAGGTGAATTCACTGACATTGAAGAAGGCAATAGTTTCATAGGACACAAAAATGCTAACCATAAAAAAAAATACAACTGGAATTCACCAAAGTTAAAAATTACAGCTCAATCAAGAGACAATATTAAGAAAACAAATAGGTAAGCTATAGAGTGGAAAAATATCTATAATACTTAAATCTGAACAAGAACTTGTATCAAGAATACAGGTCACCCTTCAACAATACAGGAGTTAGGGACCTTGATTCCCTGCACAGTCAGAATCTGTGTATAACTTCTGACTTGCAAAAAAACGTAACTACTAATAGCCTACTGGTTTTTTTGATGTTGTTGTTTGTGGTGGTTGTTTTTTGAGACAGGGTCTCATTCTGTCTCCCAGGCTGGAGTGTGATAATGACTCATTGTAACCTCCACCTTCTGGGCTCCTATAGCAGGCTCTGGAGTAGCTGGGATTGCAGGCATGCATCACCATGCTCAGGTATTTTAAATTTTAGTAGAGACGAAGGTCTCACTATGTTACCCAGGCTGACCTTGAACTTCTGGGCTCAAACCATCCGGCACCTCGGCCTCCCAAAGTGCTAAGATTACAGGCATGAGTCACAACATCCGGCCGTAGCCTGTTGTTGAACAAAAGCATTACCTATCACTTAACCAGTTAACTAATACATACTTTGCATATAATATGTACTACGTACTATATTCTGCAATAAAGTAATCTAGAGAAAATATTTCTTATGTTATTAAGAAAATCATAAGAAAAAAACATATTTACTATTTATTAAGTAGAAGTGGATCACCATAAAGGTCTTCATCCTCTCCATCTTCAAATTGAGTAGGCTGAAGAGAAGGAGAAAGAGGATGTGTTGGTCTTGCTGTCTCAAGGATGGCAAAGGCTGAAGAAAATCCACCTATAAGTGTACTTGTGTAGTTAAGACCCATGTTGTTCAAGCGTCAACTATATATTAAAGCTCCTGATAATCAACAACAGAAGAAACAATAATTCAGTAGAATGATGGGCAAAGCCTTGAAAAGAAATCATTCACAGGAAAAGATACACAAATGGCCTGATAGAATATAAAAATATGCTCAACATCAAGGGTCATCAAGAAATGCAAATTAAAATAATAATGCCACACCTTTTCACACCCACTAGAATGACTGAAACTAAAAGATTGACAACAGCCAAAGTTAGCAAGGAGACGTATTAGCTTTCTGTTGCTGCTAATACACATTTTCACAAAATTAGTGGCTTAAAACAACACAACTTTTTAATGTTTTGTTATGTGGTTAAAAGTCCTAAAAATCAGGATGTTGGGAGGTCTAGGTTTCTTCTGGAGGCTTTAGGGGGATAATCTATTTACATGCCTTGTCTACCTTCTGGAGGTCACCTTTATTCCTTGGTTCATGGCCTCTTTTACCATTTTCAAAGCCAGCAGCAGAGCATCTTCTGCTTTCTCTTTCTCTCCTTCCACTCTCTGCCCCCATTATCATATCTCTTTGACTCTGACTTTCTTGTCTTCCTCTTATAAAGACTCTGTGATTATACTTAATTCAGTATATAATCCAGAATAGCTTTCCCATCTCAAAATCCTCAACCTAGTCCCGTCTTCAAAGTCCCTTTTGCCATACAAAATAACAAATTCATAGGTTTTCAAGATTAGGACATCTTTGGGAGCCGTTATCTTGCCTAACATACAGAACAACTTGAATTCTCAAAAATTGCTGGTGGTAACATAAAATGCTACAACACTATTGAAAAACAGTTTGGCAATTTCTTATGCAGCTAAGCATAGTTAAATATATACAATCTAATATTATCACCCCTCAATTCTGTTCAAGGGTCTTTATACAAATAAAAATAAAACATATGTCCATAAACATATGTTACATAAAAATGCTGATAGCCTTAATTACAGTAGATAAAATAGAAACAACTCAAATATCTGTCAACCAGAGAATGGATTAATACATTTTGGTATTTTCCTATAATGGTGTACTATTCAGCAATAAAACACAAAGTACAATAAAAAAATAATAAAAGAAAAAATTTAACGATACATGCAACTGCATGCATGGATCTTAACAATATTATATTGAGTAAAAAAAGTCAGACACACAAAAGACTATGCTGCATGATTCGATTTATAAGTATACAGGAGAATGCAAAACAAACTAATGTGTGTTGGTGGAAATCAGAATGTAGTTCCTACTTCTGGGTGGAAATTGAACATAAAGGCATTTAATGTAACTCTAGGGTGAGACAAATGTTCTATATGTTACTTAGGGTGCTTGTTACAGGAGTGTATAAAACTGTCATAATTCATCAAAACAGACATTTAGGATGTGTATTTTATTGAATGCAAATTATATGGCCATAAAACAAGTTTTAAAAGCAAATATATTTTAAAATACTTATATTGACACCACTTCAAGACTGTATGTTATTTTTTTCTTCTGTTGGTCTCAATTTTGCCTAAAGGTGGTACAAAGTTCCTTATATTGAATCTGTGTCAAAGCAAAGAACCACCACCACAAAACTTAGTTAATTCTGAACCTACCTATGCATAAATAGTCCATTCTCCTTTTTCTTGATTTCTTTTGTCTCTTTTCCTGGATAATTTATTATGATCACTGAAAGCAAGCAACTTGACCTGTTAGTAAATGGAAAGATATTTTTCTTAATTTTAATGTACCATGAAAAGCCCTATGGCAAAGTATTTTTATTACAGTCAATCCTAAAAACATTTGGATTCTTAAATACAATTTCTTGCATCTTTGATTGATGATTTTCTTTTATATTAAATTAAATGAAGACATGGTATGGACCTAGAATCAATCAATCTTTATCTTTATCTCTATTCTTTATTGTTATTCTATCTATCTAGCCATTTACATACCCATAAATCAATATTAAAAACAAAGTTTTATTATATGCTTATGATTTTTCATTTTGCACTGAAGTTTCTGTTCTTTTCAGAATATTCTTATGATTATTCCATTTATTCATTAGAATTATTTATTCCAACTAAAGAAAGAAAAGCTTTAGTAAGAATCATACTAACTGTTTCCTAGATCCTTTTTAAAAACACTTGGGCATATAAAGGGATTTTGTTTTCCTTTAACCCACATGGACTTCCTACAGTGAAATGCCATAGCATTTTGTTCACTGAGTTAGGCAGCTGACATATTCATGTTAATCACTGCAACAAAAACAAAGCAAACATTGCAGTTCTCCAAGAATGTCTTACATTGAATACTGATAAGTTAACAGTGATGTGCAGGTTTTTCCTGTAGCCTCTACTTAACTCAATATTGTCAAAATAACAGTGGATTTAGTTTGGTCTTTTTCAGGTTACTCTAGTTAATGATGCTTTTATTGTTTCTGAAATTATCTGTCAAACATGATTTTAGTGACATCTGTGTGACACAGAGCTGAATTGCCTTCTAAATTATATCCACTTGTTCCCAGGGATTTAATTATGCATCTCAAAAATTGAATAATAAGACCAAAAGACACTTTGAAAGTTTCTAGTAAGGCAAATACTTACTTGCTGCAGCTGTTCTCATTGTGAGACCAAGGAAGATCACTTAATTGATAATAAGACCTATTCTATTATCATGCAATAAAAGATTGAAAAAGGAAGGTAAGTGGGTAAAGGAAACATGTCTGTTACTCAGATGCCTCTTTTGTCTTTTAGACTGAAGAAGTATGGCCTACATGTGCCTAGTGGACTACAAATATCTTTCAGATGACCAAGTATCTTTCTGCTTACAAGTAGCATTATGACCCTACTGCCATTTTTTTTTTTGTAATTGTACAATTATTTGCATTCATTGTAGTGACTTTCTTAGAATTTTATTTTTAAAACTATAAAAGTGAAGAAAACTATATCCCGGACTTTTTTATGCATTTACAGTAGTCCAGTGATATAAGAATATGATGTATATTGAGTTATCATATTGACACCAAAACATACAGTTTTGTAAGAATGAAACATTGATTCCAAAGCAAGCATTTTTTACTAAAGAAAATGCCAATGTTTATATTATTATAGATCACAGAAAAATAATTAAATATAGAGTTGCAAGGAGAAATGCAAAATATTTCCCAACCTGTATGTGTCTCTCTGATTTTCTCTGACTAGATAATGTTATTTTGGATACCTATTTAAAATTAACTAATACTTATTCAAATTCACCTATTATTGGAAGTTCCACCTTGCCTGAAAAAATTAACCTTTAGTTTATTAGACATGCATTTTATAACTGATCCAACCCAGAAATTAATTACAATTCAAAACTAGTTTTCCCAGTTAATAACAGTGAGAGAAAGTCTGGTTTTCGATCTATACAAGCTTTATTGTTTGCCATACGATCCTGTAATGTGCATTTAAATAACCTTGCTTTTAAGAGTCCATTCATCAAAGACATTGTGCATGCCATTACCAAGGTATTATCCACTCTTTCCATCTTTCTAATGAGGGCCTTAACTCTCAGAGAAACAGGAAAAGAAACTCGGGATGTATCAGTAAACCCTTCACCATTGATAGGAAAAACATCAAAGGCCATTTCCTAGGCTGGGTCCAATGTAGCATGTTCATCTTAGAGGGCATTGCATGTGTAACAATACATAGCATAAACCATCATTATCCCTTGTTAAAAAATAGAAATAGTCTTGTCTCTGGCCTATATAGCTGTAGCTTTTAACCTTTCAAAATTACCATCTTCCTGAAACTCATGCCCTCTTTAGTAAACAAATAGAAGAATGTAACTACCTAATATTAAAAAACAAATTCTATATTAATATATGCCAAGAGTTTGATTCCTTAGCTTATTCACACAATGTCCAGTTTTATTAGACTTTTTCTTTTCTGCTCAGCATTTCTTTCCATATGTTTCAATAACTAATTATTCCACCTTTTGAAAACTCTACATTATTTATTAAGCATGGTATTTTAGTTTCCTGAGACTGCTGTAGTAAATTCCCACAAACTGGGTGGTTTAAACAGCAGAAATTTATTCTCTCATAGTTTCGAGGCTGAAAGTCTGAAATCCAGCTTTTAGCAGGATTGGTTTCGTCTTGGGGACTCTGAAGGATAATGTGTTTCTTGCCTTTTTCCTAGCTTCTGGGAGTTTCCAGCAATCTTGGGTGTTCCTTGGCTTGCATTAACCATCACTCACATCTCTGCCACCAAAGTCACATGGCTGACTTTCTTCTCTGTGTGTGTCTGTCTTCTGCCATGGTGTTATTTTCTTTGTGTGTGTGTCTCTTTGTGTGTCTTCTTTTTTCTTTTATTTTTTTTTAGCACATTAGGTATATGGAATTAAGGGCCTCCAGCATGACTCCAGCTTAACTTATATCAGAAATACATCTTCAGAGATCCTCCAGTGAGGTCCCATTCACAGTGAGGTCCCACTCACAGTGATTCCCCAGTGAGGTCCCATTCACAGGTACTGGGGTTAAGACTTTGACTTATTTTGGAGGAGGACACAATTCAACCCACCACAAATGGAATATGCATTTAAGCTCCCGTCTATTTTTTGCATATTTTCTTTTCTCATTCTCTCATGTCTTTTCTCTATCTCCATTAAGACAAGCTTTTCTACCTTATCTTAAAATTCCAGATCAAATATCCATTCCCTTTATAGCTTCCTATACCCTTCTTGAGATAGACCCATTCTTTTATCATACAAATTTTAACATGATGATTTTCATACAATCTTCAGAACAAGAATTACAGTACCATGTCTAGTACATAGTATATTCTCAATAAATGGGTTTTAAATAAATAAATGAAACTTATATTTGATTATAATTATGATGATCTATTTGGATTTGTGTATCTACCCAAATCTCATGTCAAATTGGAGGAAGGGCTGGTGAGAGATGATTGGATCATAAAGGCAAATTTCACCCTTGCTGATAGAGACCTCTCACGAGGTCTGATGGTTTAAAAGTGTGTGGTACTTCCGCCTTCACTGCCTCTCTCTTCTGCCACCATGTGAAGAAGGTCCTTGCTTCCCTCTTACCTTTCACCATGATTGTAAGTTTCCTAAGGCCTTCCAGTCATGCTTCCTGTTAAGCTCATGTGTAACTATGAGTCAATCAAATCTCTTTTCTCCATAAATTACCCAGTCTCAGGTATTTCTTATGGCAGTGTACCAACAGATTAATACAGCATTTAAGACTATGTCATATATATATATTTTATATATATATATATATATATATATATATATATACTTGAGAATTATCTATTCCTATCTTTTTATTTATTTATTCCATTTTATTTATTTATCCTATCTTTTTATGTATTTATTCCTATCATTAAATACTTGAGGCTCATCTATTCCTACTTTTTTTCTAGCAATGGACAAAATTATTTCCCACAATTAAAAATATGTGTTTTTAGAGTCTTACCCTTCCTGCCATCTCTTTCACTTTGGTAGATTTGTCTATCATTTTAATTGAAGATTAACAATAAACGTAATATTTAGTTTATGGTAAAATATTATTTAAGTATCTGTAGTGTATGAAAATCATTATGCTCATTGTTAAACAGAGAATTATTAGAGACATATAAACTACAAAACATTGTTAGGAAGCTATATGATTATGGGTGTGTCATTCACAGACCAAATCAATTGCAAATGTGCCATTAGAAGCAAGCATTAGCAATTTATGAGATAAGATGAGAAGGTCCCTGTGACTTTCTTTTTTTGTCAATGGTTCTTTGTGAAATTTAACTTCAGTTTACTGAAGTTTAGAGAAACATCTTTCCCCACAGGGCTAGCTGTTACCATAAAATCACTGATTCTACCTAAAAAGATATGCTAAGTGTGTGGGCATTGAATAGTCATTATAAATGTTTATTCTACAACACATTACATTTCAAATAAAAACAAGTAGCAATGGTTTTCAGCTTATCAGTCTAGTTTGCATGAATTTTTTTAGTACCTTAGCTAATTTTCAAAAATAAAGGCACTAGTACTAGCCATATTTTCAGCCTACTAATTTACTACATAGCATAAATTTGTATGTATTATACTATAAAAGCATATAATTCTGATTATTATACAATTATCATATATTTACTTGAATTTTCCAAGTATAACACTGATGACTATCTTGCTATAAAATTTTATATTTATATTATAACTGCTGATTCAAAAAATAGATTTCTCTAAATTTAACCTCCACAGTCCAAGCAGTTTCCTCTCACTTAAATTAAGAGTACTCTAGATGTACATAAATATATATGTATGTTTTATATAAATATGTATATGTATGTATGTGCATGCTGATGGCCATATGAATGTATTTTGTCCTGAAAATGTCATCTAATTCTTTAAAAAATCTTTAGCCAGCAAACTTATTGTCTTAATAGAACACAAAACTCAACTAGATATTTAAGGTCTGGGCTCTCCAATTTACTGGTTTTCTTCTCACCATCAATCCACATTCAGTTAAACAAAAGCACTCACTGTTCTCATGTCCTCAATTTGCATTTGTGCCCACCAAAGTCTGACACCCCCTCAGTGGACCCTCTCCAATGCTACCTCTCCTCTGAAATCTTGATTAATCTCCCCAAGTAGACTCAGAGTTTTTCTCCTTCAAATGTTCTCCATGCTTCAGTCTAACTTTGCGCATTTGGAACTCTGCTTTACATTATATTAATCATAACAATCAGAGCATCTCTTCTGCATACACTTCTGCAGGACAGGGATTGTCTTAGTCATATTTATGTTCCCATGTGGTAGCATAGTGCCGGGACTAGAGTGGATATTCAGTAAATATTTGTTGAAATGAACTGGTTAGACATACTTAGTGCACATTCTGAAATCAGAGTCTATTATAAGTACTTGTGCCACAGGGAATCAGCCTCAAGTTACTTAGGCAGAACTTTCTATGTATGTCTAATATTGAAATCAAGAAGTAACAATTAGAAATTAAAACAGACTATTTAATAATGTGTATCAGTAAATAGTGTTTACCTTTCCCTACTTTACCTGACAGGACAGAGTCTGCATTTTAATATTCTGCATTCTGAATCATTCTTATTGTTAGAATTGATAAATATAGAATCTTAGAGACTATGCTCATAGTGTGTGGGTATTGATAAGAATGCACAGAGGAAGAAAGCACTCAGATGTTAGATTCTTACAAGGAATATAACGTCTTAGATAATACCTCTATTCACCTACGATTTTCTGGGAGTTAATTATTAAATTATAAATCCAGAGGCCTCAAAAAGGTGTTTCTGATTTATTTTCATTTTAGCAACAAAGAAAATAGGCCAGAGCTTTGAAAGTAGTTATACTGACTAATCTTAGGATTTAACCAAGGCATAAAATCTGTCATCATTCTACAGAAAACGGACTTAGTGCATTAATTCTACTTCATGGAAAAATTTTCCTCTTAGTTATCCAGATTATTTTTTACCTCAGTAAGAGAGGATTATAATATTAGCAGAGAATCCATAGAGAGCAATAACTCTGAACAGAAACCACTTCTTCCTTATTTACCAGAAACAGTTGATACCTCATATTAATACATGTTAGAAACATGTATTAACAGGTCATTATGAGGTTAACAGGTAACAGATAATTATGAATCCAAGACCTCTGGAGCAACCAGAATTACATAGGAACATGGCCAATATTTCATATCAGATCTGTGAATATCTGTAGTGACAATTCACTAGTAGTCCACTGTAATTTGAGCAAAATAGAATAGCTGAAGCTATGCATAGAAATTACTCATCTAGATGTCTTTCTTTAGATGTAGACGTTTTGAATGGCTGATAACACAGTCCATTATGTTGAGGAGGAAGTTTGGCACAATCTGTAAGGTTACTAATATTTGTTTTCTTTTGTTATGTGTAGAGTCACCTATGTTAGATATTTTCAAGGTAAGAATTTCAGGCAAACTGAATATCGGTATCTAGTAAAATCAATCTAATCTTAAATATAATTTAAGGCATATTTTTCTGTGAGTGCATTATAAAAAGACAATGATATTTAATTAAAGCAGAAAGTTTTGTGTTTTTTTGTTTTCTTTAAATTTCCAACTTTTATTTTAGGTTCAGGGGTATATGTACAAGATGTGCAGGTTTGTTACATGTGGTTTGTTGCACAGATCACCCCATCACCCAGGTATTAAGCCCAGCATCCTTTAGCTATTCTTCCTGATGCTCTTCCTCCCACAGCCCCACCCTCTGAGAGGTCCCAGTGTGTGTTGCTCCCTGCCTTGTGTTCATGTGTTCACATCATTCAATTAGTTCCCACTGATAAGTGAGAACATGCAGTATTTGGTTTTCTGTTTCTAAGGCAGAAGATTTTAAAAGGATAGAGACATTCATTCACATCCATGACACCTGATTAGAGATGGGTAAGGTCTCTTACAAACAAACTTAAAGGTAGGTTATACCATCATGCTCCTTTGAGAAAATAATTCACATTGAGGACAATTAAATTGCTAAGAATTTCACAATCATAATGTTAAACTTTCTTAATATTTGGCTTGCTAGGTATTATTTCTTAAATTAGATGACCTATTGTTACAAATTGCCATCATTTATTATATTATATTTGGACTTACATAAAGTAAAATTTACTTTCTGATAGCATCCAGTGTTATGAGTTTTAACAAAAGCATAGATTCTTGTAACCAGTCTTCCCAACAAGATAGAAAACAATTCCCATACCCCATGGAGTCTTGATTACTACCATTTGCAGTTAGGCAGTCCCACCAAACCTAACCACTGGCAGCAACCAATCTGTTTTCTCTTCCTAATAGCTTTACCTTTTCAGAATGTCATATAAATAGAAGCATACAGTATGTTACTGAGAATTGGACTTCTTTCACTTAGCATTTGAGACTCATCAAATTGTCTTGTGTAAAAACTGTGTTCCTTTTTCTTGCTCAGTAATGTTTCATTGTATGGGGATACATTCTAATTTGTTAATGCAGTCATTTTTAGAGAGACATTTGGGTGGTTTCCAGTTTGGGGTATTGTGAACAGCAGATTTTGTGTAAACTTAAGTGGGATTGCTAGGTTATATAGTAAGTCTATGTTTATCTGTACAAAAACACCAACCTGTCCCAGAGTAGCTGGACCATTTACGATTTCTACCAGTGACACATGAGAGTTCCAGTTGTTTCATATTCCCACTAGCCTTTGGTACTATAATTTTGTTTTTGGATTTTAGTCATTCTAATATGTTTGTATTAGCTGCTTTAATTAGCATTTTCATAATGAATAATGATCTTGATTACCTTTTCGTGTGCTTCACTGTCATTCGTATAGCATCTTTGGTATCACGTCAGTTCAAATCTTTTGAACATATTTTTACTGTGTTTATTTACTTGTTAAAATTTGCGATTTCTTACATTTGGATACAAGATTTATGATTTTAAAATGTTTTAGTATTTTGGCTGTTTTCTCATTCCCCTTTTGATAACAGCAAATTATTTTAATTTGATCAAACCTAGTTTACGTTTTTCTTTCATAGATTATCCAAGGAGCTTCTTTATTAAAATTTTTAAAAAAACATTTTGTGGGTATCTAGTAGGCATATATATTTATAGGGTACATGGGATGGTTGGTTACAGACATGTAGTGTGAAATACGCATATCATGGAGAATGGGGTATCCATCCCCTCAAAATTTTATCCTTTGAGTTATAAACAATCCAGTCACACCCTTTAAGTTATTTTAAAATGTACTATTAAGTTATTATTGACTACAGTCACCCTGTTGTGCTATCAAACAGCAGGCCTTATTCATTATTTCTAACTCTTTTTAAAAAATTTTTTTGTATCCATTAACAATCTCCACCTCTCTGCCAGCCCACTACTACCCTTTCCAGCCTCTGATGACAATCCTCCTGCTTTCTATGTCCATGAGTTCAATTGTTTTGATTTTTAGGTTTCTCAAATAAGTAAGAACAAGCAATGTTTGTTCTTCTGTGCCTGCCTTATTTGATCCAACATAATAAACTACATTTCCTTCCATGTTGTTGCAAATGACAGAATCTCATTCTTTTTAGTGACTGAATAGTACTCCATTGTGTATAAGTACCACATTTTCGTTATGTATTCACCTGTTGTTGCTTCCAGATCTTAGCTATTGTGAACAGTGCTGCAACTAACATAGAAGTAGAGATATATATTTGATACACGGATTTCCTTTCTTTTGCGTACATATATACCCAGCAGTGGGGATTGCTGAATCATATAGTAGCTCAATTTTTAGTTTTTTTAGGAACTTCCAAACTGATCTTCATAGGGGATGTATTAATTTACATTCCTACCGACAGTATTCAAGAGTGCCTTGTTCTCCATATCCTGGCCAGCATTTGTTATTGCCCGTGTTTTGAATATAAGACATTTTAACTGAGGTGATATTAGATCTCATTGTAGTTTTGATTTGCATTTCTCTGATGATCACTTATGTTGAGCACCTTTTCCTATGCCAGTTTACCATTTGTAGGCCTTCTTTTGATAATTGTCTATTCAAATCTCTTGCCCATTTTTTGATCAGATTATTAGTTTTTTCTTCTGCAGAGTTGTTTGAGCTCCTTGTATATTTTGATTATTAATCCCTTGTCAAATGAGTAGTTTGCAAATATTTTCTTGCATTGTATGGGTTGTCCTTTCACTTTCTTGATTGCATCATTTGCTGTGCAGAAGCTTTTTAACTTGATGTGATTCCATTTGGCCATGCTTGCTTTGGTTGTCTGTGCTTGTGGAGTATTGCTCAAGACATTTTTGCCTAGACCAGTGTCCTAGAGATTTGTCCCAAGGTTTTCTAGTAATAGTTTTATAGTTTGAAGTCTTAGATTTAAGTCTTTAATTCACTTTTTGTTAGATTTTTGTTCATTCCAAGAGATAGGAGTTGAAATGGTTAGGCTTTGAGTCCTCAACAAAATCTCGGCTTGAATAATCTCCATAATCCCTGTGTGTTAAGGGAGAGACCAGGTGCAGGTAATTGTATCATGTGGGTGGTTTTCCCCAAGCTATTCTCATGATATTGAGTGATTTCTCACAAGATCTGATGGTTTTATAAGTGTTTGGTAGTTCCTCCTGTGTTCATTCTCCTTCCTGCCACCTTGTGTAGAAAGTGCCTTGCTTCTCCTTCACCTCCTGCCATGATTGTAAGTTTCCTGAGGCCTCGCCAACCATACTGAACTGTGAGTCAATTAAACCTCTTTCTTTATAAATCTTTATAAATTACCCAGTCCCAGGCAGTTCTTTATAGCAGTGTGAGAACAAACTAATACGGTAAATTGGTACCAAGATAATGGGGCATGGCTTTGACCAAAATGCTGATAGTGATATGGATAACGAAGGCCAGGCTGAGGTGGTTTCAGATGGAGATGAGAAACTTGTTGGGAACTGGAATAAAGGTGACTCTTCCTGTGCTTTAGCATTTTGCCACAGCCCTAGATATCTGTGGAACTTTGAACTTGAAAGAGAAAACTTAGGAAATCAGGCAGAAGAAATCTCTAAGCAGCAAAGCATTCACGATGTGACTTGGGTACTCTTAAAAGCATTCAGTTTTAGGCATTCACAAAGAGATGGTTTGGAATTGAAATGTATGTTTAAAAGGGAAGCAGAGCATAAAAGTTTAGAAAATTTGCAGCCTGATGATGCAACAGAAAAGTTAAACCTATTTTCTGAAGAGAAATTCAAGTCAGCTGCAGAGATTTGCATAAGTAATGAGGAGCCAAATGTTAATCACCAAGACAATGGGGAAGATATCTCCAAGGCATATCATAGGCCTTCCTGCATCCCCTCCCATCACAAGCCTGGAGACTTAGGTGGAAAAAATGCTTTCATGGGCCTGGCCCAGGGCGCGGCTGCTTTGTGCAATCTTGGGATTTGGTGGCCAATGTAGAGCTCAGGCCATTGCTTCAGAGGGTGCAAGCTCCAAGCCTTGGCAGCTTACACATGGTGTTGGACCTGTGGGTGCACAGAAGTTAGAAACTGACGTTTAGGAACCTCCACCTAGATTCCAGAGGATGTATGGAAATGCCTGTATGTATGTTCAAACAAGTTTGTAGCAGGAGTGGAGCCCTTACGGAGAACTTCTGCTAGTACAATCTGGAAGGGAAATGTGGGGTTGGAGCCCCTACATAGAGTCCCTACTGGGGCACTGCCTAGTGGAAGTATGAGAAGGTCACTGTCCTCCAGACCCCAGAATAGTAGATCCACTGATAGCTTGCACTGTGTGACTGGAAAAGCGACAGACAATCAATGCTAGCAAGTGAAAGCAGCCAGGAGGGGTGCTGTACCCTGCAAAGCCACAGGTTTGGTGCTGGCCAAGGCTGTGGGAGCACACCTCTTGCATCAGTGTGACCTGAATATGAGACATGGAGTCAAAGGAGATAATTTTAAAGCTTTAAGGTTTGACGGCCCTGCTTGATTTTGTACTTGCATGGAGCCTGTAGCTCCTGCATTTTGGCCAATTTCTTCCATTTGTAATGGGTGTATTTCTCCAATGCCTGTACCCCCATTTTATCTAGAAAGTAACTTCTTGTTTTTTTTTATTTTATAGGCTCATGGGTAGAAGGGACTTTGCTTGTCTCAGAAGAGACTTTGGACTTGGACTTTTGGGTTAATGCTGGTATGAATTAAGACATTAGGGGACTGTTGGGAAGGCAGAATTGGTTTTGAAATGTGAAAGGGACATGAAATTTGGGTGGATCAGAGACAGAATGATAAGGTTAGGCTTTGTATGTTCCCACCCAAATCTCTTCTTGAATTATGATCTCCATAAGCTTCCTATGTCCAGAGAGACCAGGTGGAGGCAATTAAATCATAGGGGTTGTTTTCCCCATGCTCTTCTCATTGTAGTGAGCGAGTTATCATGAGATCTGATAGATTTATCAGAGGCTCTTCTCCCTTCACTCTGCACTTTTCCTTCTTCCTGCCTTGTGAAGAAGTTACCTGGCTTTCAGGTTTTAAACTGTCTTTAGCTTCAATGTGGGGTATCACACGGGACCTGCCACATCTGCCTAGGATTTGTCTACCTCCTATTGCTATCACTTCTTTATTTCCTTCTTGTCTTCCTTTAGTGAAGATATTTTTCTCTAGTGATATAATTTAGTTTCTTGCCTTTTAGTTTTGTGTACCCATTGTATCCTTTTTTGATTTGAGGTTACCATAAGGCTTCCAAATACTATCTTAATAGCACATAATTTAAACCTGATAACAACTTAACACAATTTGCATAAACAAGCAAACAAACAAGCAAACCAAACCAAACCAAAACAAAACAAAACAAAAAACTACAGCTTAGCCTCATCTCCCTACTTTAAAAATTTTTTTTGTTTCTCTTTATATTGTATTTTGCTAACTGTGTCTTGAAAAGTCATTGTAGTTATTTTCTTTTTATTGGTTCATCATTTAGTCTTTATACTTAGGATAATAGTAGTTTACATACCACAGTTAAACAGTGTTATAATATTATGGGTTTTTCTGTGTATTTACAATTACCAGTGAGTTTTGTATCTTCAGGTGATAACTTATGGCTCATTAATGTCCTTTTCTCTCTGCTTGAGATACTCCTTTTAGCATTTATTGTAGGACAGGTTTAGTGTTGATAAAATTCTTCAGCTTTTGATCCTCTGGGAAAGTCTTTATTTCTCCTTCATGTTTGAAGGATATTTTTGCTGGATCTGCTATTCTAGGGTAAAAGCATTTTTCTTTCCATATATAAATATGTCATACTACTCCATCCTGGCCTGTAAAGTTTCCACTGAAATGTCTGCTGCCAGATTTATTGGAACACCAATGTATGTTAGTTGTTTCTTTTGTCTTGTTGCTTTTACAATTCTTTTTTTATCCTTGACTTTTGGGAGTTTGATTTTTAAATGCCTTGAATTAGTCTTCTTTGGGTTAAATCAGCTTGATGTTCTAGAACCTTCTTGTACTTGGATACTGATATCTTTCTCTAGGTTTGAGATGTTTGTGTCATTATCCTTTTGAATAAACTTTCTGCCGTTATTTCTCTACTACTGCTTTAAGGCCAATAACTCTTAGATTTGCCCTTTTGAGGCCATTTTCTAAATCTTGTAGGTGTGCTTCATTGTTTTTTATTCTTTTTCTATTGTCTCCTTTGACAGCGTGTTTTCAGATAGCCTGTCTTCAAACTCACTATTCTTTCTTCTACTTCGTCAATTTTGTTACTAACAGACTCTGACGCATTTTTCACTATGCCAATTGTACTTTTCAGCTTCAGAATTTCTGATTGGTTCTTTTAAATTATTTCAATCTCTTTGTTAAATTTATCTGAGAGAATTCTGAATACTTTCTCTGTGTTATCTTTAAATTCTCTGAGTTTACTCAACAGAGCTCTTTTAAATTCTCTGTCTGAAAGGTTATATATCTCTGTTTCTCTAGGATTGGTCCCTGGTGCCTTATTTTGTTCATTTGATTAGGTCATGTTTTCCTGGATGGTGTTGATGCTAATAGATGCTCTTTGGTGTCTGGACGTTGAATAGTTAGATATTTATTGTTGTCTTCATTGTCTGTACTTATTTGTAGCCATCCTTCATTGGAAGGCTTTTCAGATATTTGAAAAGACTTGGGTGTTGTGATGTAAGCTGTATTTGCTTTAAGGGACACCCTAAACCCAGTCACATTGCAGTTCTTACAGAGAGGTACCACTTGATGACATTGGACAAGAACTGGGAGAATTCTCTGGATTACCAGGCAAAGACTCTTGCTCTCTGTCTTAATTTCTCCTGAACAAACAAGGTTTCTCTCTCTCTGTTCTGAGTCACCTAAAACTAGGGGTGAAGTGACACAGGCATCACTATGACTCTGCTGGGTTAGACTTGAAGCCAACACAGCACTGGGTCTCACCTAAGGTCTCCTCTAACCTCTCCCTGGCTACTGCCTATGTTTGCTCAAGGGTCTGGGACTCTGCAGTCAGCTACTGGCAACACCAGCCAGGCCTGTGTTCTTTCCTTCAGGGCAGTGACTTCCCAGGCCCCAGGTTGGTCCAGAGGTGCCCTCTAGGATTCAAGGACTAGAATAAAAAACCTTAGAAGTCTACCTGGTGTTCTGTTGTACTATGGCTGAGCTGTCACTAAAATCACAAGAAGTAGTGCTTCCCACTTTTTCCTCCACATTCCAAAGGCTGAGATGCCTCACCACATAGCTACTTCCACCCCAAGCCGTGAGTAGTATTGGTAGACTACCACCGATATTTCCTCTTAAGTTAGCTTGTGGTGAATGGTGAATTTTGCCTGTTGTGGGATTCACCCTTCATGGCGGTGGCCTCCTCAGTGGCCCAGGGCAGGTCCAGAAATGTCATGCAGAAGTCAAGTTCTGTCATCTGGGACTTCAAGAGCCCACTTGGGGCTTTTCTTACCTGTGGCCATGCTGGTACTTAAGGTGCAAAACAAAGTCCCCTTTACTTTTCCCTCTGCTTTTGTCAAGCAGGAGTTTTGCGCCATGGCCACCATAGCTGGTAATGTGTTGAATCTCACCTGAAACCAGCAAGTCTCAGAGGCTAATACAAGACCCTCAACATAGTACTTGGTTATTACTGCTGTTTATTCAGGCCCAAGTGTTTTTCATTTAGCAGGTGATAAATGCTGCCAGGACTGGGTCCTTCCCTTCATGGCAGTGGGTTCTCTTTTGGCCCAGAGTGTGTCTAAAAATGTCACCTGGAAGCTAGGACTGAAACAGGTGCCTCATGACTCTGCTGGTGCCCTTTCCTGCTGTGGCTGATCTGGTATCCAAGATGCAAGACAAAGACTTCCCCACTCTTCTTTCTCCTCTCATCAAGCAGAAGGAAATGATCTCTCTTGAAGCTGTGAGCTGTGCAGCCTGGGATTAGGAAGGGAGGTGATGCCAGAACTCTCTTGGCTACACCACTTGATGTCTCAGTATGCCACAGGCCCCTCATTCCACTGTCTCTGGGCCCAGTTCAGCCCTAGGACTCACCTAATAGTTGCAGTCTTTGTGGCCTATACTGCTTTTCAAGTTTACGGGGAGACACAGAGCACTGCAGCCCTCTGTGGTGAGGTTTGTGAGAACTCAAATTTGGACCACTGGAACTTGTGATTCCCTTCTGGCTAGGCGTGGTTTAAATGTTCCCTCCATGTGCAAGTGTCAGCTGAGTTTAGTCCAGTTTTTCTTTCTGCTCTAATAGAACAGCATTTTTAATGCCTCACAATTGCTGTGTTTTCCCTTCCCCAGTGTTCAGAGGTGCTCTCCACACCATGCCACCACTGCTGGGATAAGGGTGGTGGTTGGGTAGTGCTGGTGATTCAGGACAGATTTTTCTATCTCTTCAGTGCCTCTTTCAGCAATATGAAGTTAAAACCAGGTACTGTGGGGTGCACACGTGACTTTTGGCTCTCATAAAGTTGTTTTTTTTTCTGTGTAAATAGTTGTTAATTTGGCGTCCTTGTATGGGGGATGATTGATGGAACCTCTTATTTTGTTATCTTGTTCTCCATCCTCTCACCAAGGAATTTCTTCTATGTTCTCTTCTAAATTTTTTTTTTTTTAGTTTATGTTTTGCATTTAGATCTATGATCCATTTAAAACACATTTTTAGAGAAGGTGGAGCTGTAGATCAACATTTAGTTTTGCAATTTAATTTCAATTGTTCTATTATCATTTCTCTAAAAGACTTTTCTTTCTCTATTTAATTACCTTTACATCTTTTCCAAAAATCAGTTGACCATATTTGTACAGGCTATTTAGTAAAACTCTTTTTTATTCCATTGCTCTACATTTCCAACTTTTCCTGAGCTAAATTTTGTATTTTGTAATGTCAGGTAGTGTAAGTCCTTCAACCTTGTTCTTTTTCCAAATTGATTTGCCTATTCTAGGGCTTTTAACTTTCCATAGGAATTTTATAATAAAATTGTCGATATCTAAAAAGACTTCTGCTAATGTTTCAATTTAAAGTGCCTTAAATCTAGAAATCAATGTGTAGAAAATTGTCTTTTAAGTATAATAAGTCTTCCAGTTCATAAATGTGGTATGTCTCTCCATTTAGGTCTTTTTAAAATTTTTGTTAACATTTTGTAATGTTTACCATGTGTATTAGTTCATTTCACACTGCTATGAAGATAGTATCTGAGACTAGGTAATTTATAAATGAAAGAGTTTAATTGACTTTCGGCTCTTCATGACTGGAAAAGCTTCAGGAAACTTATAATCATGGCAGAATGTGAAGGAGAAGCAAAAACCTTCTTCACAAGGCAGCAGGAGAGAGCAAAAGAACAAAGAAGTGCCACACTTAAAACCGTCAGCTCTAGTAAGAAATCACATTATGAGAACAGCATGGGGGAATTGCCCCTGTGATCAAATCACCTCCCACTGGTCACTCCCTCCACACTTGGGGATGATAATTCCACATGAGATTTGGGTGGCGACGGACCCAAACCACATCACCATATATACCCTAAATATCTTTTATTATATTCATACTTATATATTTTATTTTTAAAAGAATATGAAATTAGTATTTCTTAGTATTTTGGTTTTCAATTGTTCATTATTAATATATAAAATAATTATTGATTTCCTATGTCAAACTTTTATGCCACAAACCTACTAAAATCACTTACTCTAAGAACTTTTTTGTAGATTTTTTTTGAGATTTTCTTATAGATGGTTACCTTGTCTATCACTAGGGATATTTTTATCTCTTCCCTTACAATTCGAATATCTTTTAAAATATTTTTTCTTACCCTACTGCACTTAACTGCACTTGCTAGGACTGTAAGCACTATAGGATTGAATAGGAATACTAAAAGTATATTTTCATTGCTTAATATTTCCAATAGAGTTATGCATTCATTAGTTTCCATTAGGTATAATGTTAGCTGTAAATTTTAAAATAGATAGTCTTCTTGAGATTAAGAAAATCACTTTTAAGTTTGCTGAGAACTTTTTATCATACATGAATTTTGAGTTTGTCAAATATCTTTCTTTATATATTAATATGTTTTTTTTCCTTAGTCTACTATTATATGGATCACATTGAATGATTTTTTAAATATACTTGAACCACTCTTCTACCAGACTGTGGTATATTTGGTGAATGTTCCATATGCAATTCAAAGTATATATATATGTGTGTGTGTGTTTGTGTATGTGTGTGTGTGTTTGTGTATGTGTGTGTGTGTGTGTATATATATATATATATATATATATAGCTTTTGTTTGGTAGAGTGTCGATTAGGTCAAGTTAATTGACAGTGTTGCTTAAGTTTTCTATGTCTTTGTTGATTTCATGTCTGTTTGTTTTATAAATTACTAAAAAAGAGATTGCTGAGGAACCTAAGAATAATTGTGCTTTTTTTGATTTCTGCTTTCAATTTTATCAGATTTTGCATGAAATACTTTAAAGCTCTGTTGATGGATTCATATACATTTAACTAGAGTGGAATAAACAATTTTTTAAAAGAACTAAGTTCAAAGACTCACGTTAAGTGATTTACTAAAAAGGTATAATATTAATAATTAAGAAAGCATTGTTTTAGCAAAAGGACAGACACAAATATTAATGTATCAGGAATACACTCACCCATGTATAATCAATTTGACAAAGACACAAAGAAAAATTCGTGGCTAAAGAACAGTCACCAATGAGTAGTGATGAAACAAGTGTTCATCCATATGCAAAAAATTGAAAGAAAAAAGAAAACTCGATCTATAACTCATAAAAATTAAATAAGAATAAATTGTATGTCTAAATATAAAACAAAAAGTATATGTATTAGTCTGTTTTCATGCAGCTGATAAATACATATCAAAGACTGGGCAATTTACAAAAGAAAGAGGTTTATTGCAGTTACAATTTCACATGACTGTGGAGGCATCACAATCATGGCAGAAGGCATGGAGAATCAAGTCACATCTTACATGGATGGATTAGAAAAAGAAAGAGCTTGTGCAGAGAAAATCCCATTTTTAAAACCATCAGATCTCATGAACCCATTCAATATCACGAGAACAGCATGGAAAAGACCTGCCCCAATGATTCAATCATCTCCCACCATGTACCTCCCACAACATGTGAGAATTATGCAAGCTACAAGATGAGATTTGGGTGGGGACACAGAGCTAACCCATGTCATTAAATAACTTCTAGAAACATAATATTCAAAAAAAGTTGTATGATCTTCAGTTTGGCAAATAATTGTTAAATATGCACCAAAATTATAATTGATAAAAGAAAAATATTGATAAATGCACCTTTATCAAAATTTAAAACTTTCATTCTTTAAAAGACATTGTTGAGAAAAAATGATAAGCCTCAGAAAATATTTGAAAAATGCATATATCATACAAGATTCCTATCAGGAATATGTAAACAACTTTTAAAACTCAATAATAACAAAAATAACCCAATTAAAAATGGGCAAAATATTGAACTGATGTTAGACAATAGATAATTAGCACATTAAATGATTCTCAATGTCATTTGAAAAATGCAAATTACAATCAATGAAATTAATGTGGTAGCATTACACAGCTTTAGAAAGGCAAAGAGAACAAAAAAAAACCTACAATATCAAGTTCTAGTGAAGATGTGGAATAATTGGAAATATCATACACTGCTGGTGGAAATGTAAAGTGGTCAAAGCAATTTGGAAAACAGTTGAGTGATTTCCTAGAGTTTTAAACATATGTTGACTACATGTCTTAGAAATCCTATACCTAGGTATTTTCTCAAGGGCAATGAAAACATATTTAGAAAGAATCTTGTGCACAGATTTTTATAATAGCTTTATTCATATTTGTCAGTATTTAGAAACATAAATATCTTTCAGTGGACAAATGGTTAAACAAACTTTGGTCCATCCATACAATGGAATAATAGCAATAAAAACTGAAAGGCTCAACCTACTAAATAAGCAACAGTATGGATAAATCTCAAATACATTAAGTTGAGTGAAACAATACATACTTAAAAAGCTATATTTTTTATGATTCTATTTACTTGAGCTTTAAGGAAAGTCAATTAGAAGAGCAAGAAATAAATCAGTGGTTGCCACTGGCTAGGACTGCAGGGAGTGGATGGCTATGAAGAGGTAGAAGGTTACATTTTCAGGTAATGAAAATGTACTACACATTGATTTTTAGTTGCAGTCGCATTACTATATACATTAGTCAAACACATAGAATTATACACCAGAAGGAGTTAATTTTATTTTATGTAAATTTTACCAAAATAACCTGTCTTTCAAAATAAAAGATGGCTGAGAGTTGAATTGTTGATGAATTTGGAAGAGAGGCAAATCTGATTTGACTTGTATTTTGGGAGTATTGGGGAGTCACTTGAGGATTTTGAGGAGTAATTAAGTGAGTAGAGATGTGCTAAGCAATGATTGCTCTCTTAGAGGCATGCAGAATGAATCATTCCATAGACAGATATATGGTTAGAAGGAACATACAATTTTCCCATGGCTGTTGTTGCTAAGGAATGTCTTAGCTAGGAAACCTATTTACTTTTCTATTCTGAAAGATAAGAAAACATACCAAGGGGTCAATCTACCCATCAACCCATCCATCTTAGTTCTATTGCTTATCATTACTCCATAAAATTTAAAATTTCATGCTAAAGTGTATCATTATTATTCTAACTACACCTGTAAAAGTAAAACCATTTAGTAGATATTTTGAGGACTCAGGTCTTGGGGGAAGGTACCTTGGATTATTGCAGAAACTACTGCATTGGAGAAAAAATGACGGGTAGGTTTCCCAAGGCCTTGGGCAGTTCTGCAGCTCTGCCTTCATGGCTTTGCTTGGTGAAGCGCATGTGGCTGCTGTAACGGGTTGGAGTTGAATGCCTGTGGCTTTTCCAGGCTCAAGGTATATCCCGGGATCTGAAAGGTGGTGGCCTCATTTTCACAAATCCACTAGGCATTTCCTGGGTGGTGACTCTATGTGGGGGCTCCAACCCCACATTTCCCCTTGGCACTATCCTAGTAGAGGCTCTCTGCAAGGGCTCCACTCCTGTAACAGGCTTCTGCCTAGGCACCCAGGCTTTCCAATACCTCCTCTGAAATATAGGTGGAAGTTACTAAGCCTTCACTCTTGCACCCTGTGCACCTGCAGGATTAACACCATGTGGAAGCTGCCAACACTTATGGTGGCTTGAACTCATCAAAATGGGAGCTTAGCTATACCCAGGGCCTTTCAGCTTTGGCTGAGGCTGAAGCAGCCAGGATATAGGGAATACTCTCCTGAGGTGGTGCAGGGCAGTGGTCTCCCAGGCATTGCCCCAAGAACCATTCTTTCTTCCTGGGCATCTAGGCCTGTGATGGCAGTTACTCTCCTGAAGATTTCTGAAATGCCTTCAAGGTCTTTTTTCTATTGTCTTGGCTATCAGCACTTGATTCCATTTAGTCATACAAATCTCTCTAGCAACTGTTATTTCTTAGCTGCTTGTGCTTTTCTCCTGATATCTTCCTTTATTTGTTTACCTTATGGCCAGACTGTGAATTTTCCCAATTTGTACACTCTGCTTTGCTTTCTATTATAAGTTTTAACCTTATATAATTGATCTGTTCCAATATCTTGTAGATTGTTAGAAACCACCACGTAACCTTTTAAATGCTTTCTGCTTAGAAACGTCTTCTGCCAGATACCCAAAGTCAGCAGTCTTAAGTTTAACATTCCATAAATCACTAGGGCATGGAAAAATGCAGCAAAGCTCTCTGCCAGGGTGTGACAAGGGTGAGTTCTGCTCCAGTTTTCAAAACATTACTCATTTTCATCTGAGACCTCATCAGCCTGGCCTTTACTGTTTATATTTCTACCAGCATTTTGGTTAGAAGTACTTAACAAGTCTTTAAGAAGTTTCAAATTTTCCCTTGTCTTTTTCTGAGACCTTCAAACTCTTCCAACCTCTGCCTGTTACCCAGTAACAAAGCTGCTTGCACATTTTCAAGTATCTTTATACAACACCCCACTCTTGGTATCAATTTTCTGTGTTGGTCTATTTTGTGTGGCTATAAAGGAATACCGGAGGCTGGGTAAGTTATTTTTAAAAAGTGGGGTTTATTTGGCTCATGGTTCTGCAGGCTATACAAGCATAGCAGCAGCATCTACTCAGCTTCTGGTGAAACCTCAAGAAGCTTTGACTCATGGCAGGAGGCAAAGAGGGAGCGGTCACGTCACATAACAAGAGAGGGAACAAGAGAAAGAGGAAGAGGTGCCACACTCTTTTAATCCATTTCTCATTTAAAAAAAAAAAGTACAGCTCACTGCTAGCACTCATTTAATTTTGCATAAACATACTCTTTGAGGCAGAAGCAAGTCTGACTGATTTTCAGTGTGAAAATAAAATCTAAAAACTGTTCTTGGAGTTATTTATAAACAGAGTTATCTTTAATCCTGATATAACAGAAACATATATGATGGTCAGTATTTAATAATGTTTATTTGTGTAGCGAATTTCAAAGCATGACACAACACAGAAGACATGGAATGCTACATTGTCTAGAATTAGACATTTTCAGCAATTGAGAATTATTATATTTTGTAAATGGAAATATCACTACTAAAAACAAAATTATGTATTTTGCTTCCAAAGTTGATATGCTAGAGCAATGTGAAAAAATAATAAAAGTGAGATATTCACTGGTAAACTTTGAGGGTAAAGTTAAGACTGTAATCCACAAGTTATCTCGGGGTAAACTCTGCAAACGCAAGCACCACCAACGAGTATTCTTGGGGCAAATGGGAAATAGGTTAAACAATCAACTCCCAGGCGAACTAATAAAAGGAGAATTCACGCATTACCAAAAAGATGGCACAAGACCATTCATAAGGGATCTATCTCCTGATTCTAACATCTCCCACCAGGCCCCACTTCCAACACTGGGGATCATATTTCAACATGAGATGATTTACAGGGGACAGATATATAAACCCTATCAAATATTATCTGAATTAAATAAATATTTAATTACAACTGAGGAATACTCATTGTGTGTGTCAAAGTTATGAACTGAATCAGAGGAACACTAAGGTGTAATGACAGACTTATTTAAGGATCATAAAGGGTGTGTCTGCTATCAGATTTTAAGTCACTGTTTACTCCCCTTCAGCTCATCCTTTAGAAATATTTTGAGAGGTAACATTTTTAGGGGTCAAATCCAGGATTGCTTATATAGGTCATTTAGCAACTACTATTATTTCTTCTAGAATGCTTAAGAAAAGGAATAAAATAACATGATATATCTTCTACTCATGAAAGCCATTTAAGCTTTTGTTTATATCTTCATAAGAGAGGAAGACAAGGATATTGTTACAGGTGTATGTGGGCACACACACGTACATTTGTGTTTTCATATCCCCAAATAAATATGCTGAATTACTTGGTTTTGCTGTCTGGATATCTCAGATTTGTTGCATAATCCTAAATATGTTTTTCTAGGCAAGTTTAAATAAGATTGTAGTAAAGCCAGATTGATTATAATGCTGAACTCATGAGCTTAATAAATACATATTCAATTGAATAAATCCTGAGGCACATAACCCTATTGATAGAATAGATTTAAACTATGTAGTTCATTAGGACATTGGCATAAGTGATCCCAATTATATAGGGATCATCAAACTATGTTCACATCGGGCCGAATTCAAATATTGCTTGTTTTCATAGATGAAGTTTTATTGGAACACAGCTAAACAGACACAGTATTCACTTACATGTTATCTGTGGCTGCTTTTGCCCTACAGTGGCAGAGATGAATAGTTGTAGCAGAGCTTGCATAGCTCCCAAAGCTCAAAATATTTACTATCAGGTCCTTTACAGAAAAAGTTTGCTATGCCTTGCACCAATATATTTATTTTTTATATAATTTGTTATAGTAAAATTGTAACTTTGGTCTTTACCTTTATAAGTTTAATTCTTAAAATATCAACACATAAAAAGTAAGATTTAAATTATGGACTAAATTATACAAATCTTGATAAATATATAATAATAGCATGCATTGTTTTCATATTTTGTTTTCTGCAATCACATTAAATTTTAAATAATACCTTAAATAATTAAGATACATATTGAAAATAAGGAAGCATAAGGAAGCAGTCAGCATAAAGAAAAGAGAAAATTCTTTAAGTTTCTTTTTTCTACCTTAGCGTTTTATTATAATTTAGAGCTCAGGCCTTATACTCATTAAAGTATTACAAACATGATTACCTAGGAGATGATGCTGATTTTTGTTTTTTAGTTGAAGCATGTGCATGTTATGGCTAAGCATTAAAATAATGTTTTAGTATTTAGGACATATGTAGCAATAGAATGAGCTCCATATGTTAAGTGATTTCTCTGTGGCTGAAGATATTCAAGCCCAGCTGGATGCAAAGAAACTATTACAGAGGAGAAATCAGCACAGTATGGAGGGTTCCTAAGATTTCTTTTAGTTGAGAATCTGTGACTTGATGATAGATGGGTGAGATAAATAGGACTGAAGAGCCTCCTCTTAAAGAAAAATATGTGTGTGTGTGTGTGTGATAGAGAGAGTGTGTGTGTGTGTGTTTGTGTGTGTGTGTGCAAATCTCATTATATTCTTAAGATTTTGTTTTTAATCTACAGGTATTTATTTACCAAATCATTTTTCTCTGCTAATATAGTTGCTATGAGGAGTGCAAACTGTTATAAAATATAGATTCTTTTCTTAAGGAGCTTACATTTGGTTTCAAGAATTGGAAAGATAGCTTGTTTTACATTATGTTCAGGAAAATACAGTATAAAGCATAAGAATTTGAATGGTTATTTGAAAAAGCTAGGATATACATAGAAAAGATACAGAAACAAAAAGAAATATAGTACATTTCCACAAGAAAATAATTGAACTACTCTGATTCAGATTAAAAAAAAATGAAAGTCAATCATATAAGATACCCAGAAGTCTATCATGAAAAAATTACTATTAATATTTTGGCATATGACCTTTTGGTCTTTTAATGTATCTGTATAGTTGTATAAAACTCAGATATATTGAATATAAAAATATATAACTTGCTTTTTGCATTTAGCAAAATAATATAACTATTTTCTTGTATCATTAGATATTCTTTTTAGGTGTATACTATGTCTTATATAGTTGAATCATAATTTACTCAATCTCCAATGTTTTGAAACTCCTATCAAGGTAGTTAAAGAGAAGCATGATGTAAATAAGTTTGCATTGTCTATAACATAATTGGATATTTGAATTTAGACTGTCCTAGACAAATTTTGACATAGGACAAGTGGCAGTGTTAGTTTTGAGCAATTGATCTGCTTTATAATTTTATTTGTTGTGAAGGAGATTAAGGCAAAGAATAGAGAGGGAGAACAATGGATAGATTGACTTTGGTTTGTTTTACATTTGAATACCAAGTTTAGCATATTATGGTAGATGTTATATTAAAATTATAATTTATCTTAATAAGCTCCTTTGTTATAAAGCTATGACAGGCCTCAGTATGGCTGGTAGGAGAGATACGAGATCCTATTATCATTCACACTCAGATTGTTTGTGAATACCAAGGGAATTGCTTACTTTTACATGTTATTTAGGTATTAATACTGTTTTTGTCTGAAGAGAAGGAAGATGCATTCATTGTATAGTTGCCCTTTGTCCAAACTTTTCTCCTACATCTCATCACAAGCCTATAAGCTTTGCATTCTTTTTTGTACTTTTCTGAGATTTCATATCCTGTGTACTAGGAAAATAATATCTTTTGGAGAAGTATTTTATCTATATTTTGTAGTACAGAATAAAACAGAAAATGTATTTTTCTGAAGCTGTTTTAAAAATATATATACATAATTTGATGGAGAATTGATACAAATAAAAAATAATTTAAGATAATATATTTTAAAAGAACATGATTGTCTTCAAAAGAGGAAAATTCAAAGTAAAAAAATACATATATTTTATTGAGTCTCTGTAGCACTTTCATGTTCTTTAATCTCTTTTTCTTTCTTTTATATCACTTGGTTTTTGAAAACTTAATTCTCTGTGCTGTACTTTGGGCAGTAAAAAGTATAACCAGAATGAGAAAACTTCTTAAATTCTGCTTTTTATTAGAGCAAAGATCTTTGACTAGAACAGGAGAGAAACAAACCTCATAAGACTGAGAGGGGAAGAAAAAGAGAAAGAGAAGTTGAAGAAACTGAACTGCTATTGATAAGGATTTGTTTGCTCCCAAGCTACAAAGCATTCTGCAAGGCTGAGCACAAATGCCTCCTTCTCTTGTTCTAGGTCAAAGAGTCTCCTCCTAATCCTGCTATTGGATGTTAGCATTTAAAATTTACTACCAGTAAATGGGGAACCAATATTAAATTAAAACTTAAATTTCTGATCCATTTTCCTGTATTCCAAAAGATATGTTTGGACACATGGCTTTCTTTGGTAAATTAATAACATGTAATTCTAATTTGCTTTCTGGTATAATATATGTGATGATTTGATTTAAAGTGAGATAAAAAGTAGTATGTTGGCAATTATTAAATAGCTAGATAAGTCTCATAGGGTACATTTGCCAACTTAATGTTTAAGAATTACCGTGCATGTGCTTGGTGAACTATATTGATATAGTTTTGATGCTTGTCCCCTCTAGATCTCATGTTAAAATATATCCCCAGTGTTGGAGGTAGGACCTAATAAGAGGTGTTTGGGTCATGGGGACAGATTCTCATAAATTACTTGTGCCCTTCGTGCAGTAATGAGTGAGCTCTTGTTCACATGAGAGATGCCTGTTTAAGGAGCCTAGCCTCCCTTCTCTCTTCCTCTCTTTCTCCCCATTTGAAATGTCTGCTCCCTCTTTACCTTCTGCTGTGAATAAAAGCTTCCTGAGGCTTCACTAGAAGCTGAGCAGAGACCGGTGGTATGCTTGCACTACCTGCAGAACTGTCAGCCAAATAAACCTCTCTTCTTTGTAAATTACCTAGTCTCAGATATTCCCTTATAGCAGTGCAAAATGGACTGACACTTAGGGTAGTCATGGCCAAATTCTGCTTTATTCTAGGTATAACATTTTGGAGTCCATGTGGGTTTCATTTGAATTTTTCTACTCATAATAAATCAGTGATAGGAAGTATGAATCTTTTAGTAAATTATTCTGTTAGTCAACAGTTCGTGATTTCCTTCCTGTTTCTTTTTTAAGCACACTAGATGGATTCTGAAAAGCCATTCCATGGGTCTGCAATGCTCTCCTGTAGGCGCTGTGCTCTGTATGTGGCTATTCAAAACCAGGAATGATTCCTTACTTACCTGCCTCATCTGACCTACAATTCCAAACTGTAGTCTTTAATTGTTGATTGCTATAACCCAGCTGGGTAGTTCAGACTAGACAGTTAGGACCTCTGCTTCAATATAATGATTTATTAAATATAGTGTTTATGAAAATAGATTTGATTTCTTACTAAGCACATAAGTCACAATTACTAGACTGGTACTAGAGGGGATATAATAACTTTGTGATTTTTGAGTTTGGATTCAGATTTTAAATCTACCTCTGCTGATTAACAGCTATGTTAAGTCATTAGCCTCTGCAATACTTGTCTCTTCTATACAATAAAGATAATAATATCTAATGTTTATAGTTGTTCTTAAGAGTAAATAAGACAATGCCATTAAATCACATAATCTACAGTAACTCAATGTATGGTAGGTTTTCAGCATCCTCTCTTGAAAATTCCTCGCTGACAGGGGTCTTTTCACACTAATATAGCGACTTCACTGAATGATGCCATTTAGGCTGGGGATCATGAGGCTAATTTCCCAAAATGAACACCAAGAAAATTGAAAAGCCAAATTTTTATCCACTTCAGGTTCTGCTCACCTTTAAATCCTGTTTCTTTTAAATTTACTTGGATTTTGTTTATTTCAGGCCTCACAGATGTTACCTTAGGTGGGCCTTCAAAATCTTTTTTAAAAATCATGAAATTAAATTTGGAAATAGCTAAAATAGCACTTTGACAGGGCTTATTTCTTTTTTTTCTCATTAAAAATGTATGAATACATATGGAGAGTGTTTCTTTTTCCTTAATCTTTTTCTGGTGTTAAATATCTTTCAGTAAACAAAAAGAATATATATGATTTTCATCTACCACTTCTAAGTATCTGTGAAATTGCAGGATATGACACTCACACTTATGTCATAGTTGAGATTTTCACGTAAAAATATAAAGCTACATGTATTATTATTACCAATAAGTTGTAAGTTGAAATAAATTGGATCTTGTGAATAATAGTCCTACATATCAAAATTTTTTTGAAAGTTAAGTAGATCAATAGAAGAGTTTCTCTCCATATGCTTGTTAATTTGTCTTCTCTTATAGGATATTAAAACAAATTTAAAAACATATTCTTGTCTAATAGTCATATTCCATATTGTGATCAGCTAATTAAACTACCTGTGTTTTAGTAAGCATGAAGGTCAAGCCTGTACTAACAGAAAACTTAATGTATTAAAATCTAATCATAGAGAAATTATGTTTGTGTAAAAATAATTTTAGATTATTTTAAAATGTGCTCCTTAATGCAATGAAAAATAAAACTCAATTCTATTGATAATTTTCAGAAAAGTCAGCAGATTGTAAAAGTGATGGTAAAATAAGATAAATAGACAATAATCTATCTTTAATAGACAAAAATCTATCTATTGATAGACAACAAAGGGTCAGATTCTAGCTAAGCATAGGTTAGAATTTTTTTGTCTCTTCCCTAAACAACAGAACCATAACAGAAGCAAATGAAGGTCATTTTACATCAAAATGATCAATTTGGCTTCTCTGCTATCAGTAGAATTTGGGATCCTTAAATATCATTGATGTGTTCAACCAAGAGTTGCAGCTTAGACAGGAGCCTATGTCAACTTAACCATAATTTTGCAACATTTGGCTAAATTTAGCATTATATGAAAACTCTTGAATATTAGCACTATACCTCTGGATTCTTGATTCCAAACTCCTTTTAATGATAATTATTTTGTGATGAAGAATAGGAAGTTTCCTTTGGCATACTTGGCTAACAGTGACACCAACTGCATTAGAAAATTAGTTGTATGGCCTATGCTTCCTTTACCAGCAATGACAATACAGTAAATCTTGGTTACTTGTCCTCACTACCATGGCAACTATCCATTGTGGCTACCATTTATGATTGCAGTTTTTCCTATGAAGGAGGAAGGGGTAGTAGGTGTGAATTGTAATGCTTTGAATAATACTCAGACTCCTTATAAGACTTTGTATGATCTGACTCTTAAGTCTCTTTACAATTTCATCTTATTCTGCTTTTCCTCTTCTTCACTATCTGTGACAGTGTTTTCTGAGATTCTTAGACAAATTAACTAGTTTTTTTCTTAGGATTTTACACTCGACACTGAAGGGGAAGAAGCCAAGCAAGGGTATGATTTCAGGTCAAGTCGTAGTAAATGTAGCTTCATTCTGATCTCACCAGATTCTGGGACTTTATACTTAACAACCCACAGCCACTGAATGAGGTCCTCAAGGTGGGTGACTGATGTAAACTCTCAAGCACTTCTGGTTGCCCACGACTATGGGCAGTGTCCCAGTTGCCCTAGGAGAGTCTGCCAAATATGACTTTTGGGTATACCTGATTGAGATCAAAGACACACTGAAACAGGAGAAAAGACACTCAGAAATGATAAATGAGCATCAGGGGCTCTGCACAGTGTATCAACAGTATCTGTGGCATTCATCCGTCCATCCATTCATCCATTCAAATTGTCTGTCTTTAATAATAATCTTTTACAAAAGTTTGCCCTTTTAGTTATGCTCTGTTTAAAAGTGTTATGCATCAATGAGTTGTGCAAATAGAATTGACAATTGGCCTCAACATTGAATGTGTGAAATAGAAAATAAAGTATTTAAACACAGAGGAAGAATCAAAGCATTCTTAACTACAGTGACAATGACAGCAAGAGTGATACAAAGAACAGTAAAAGCACCCTCCTTAAAAATCAAGGGTAAAATAAAGGAGAACTGTTGGGGGTCAATGAAAGACTAGTCTGTCAAACTGACTCCCAGCTCAGAAGACCTTCTTCTCTGCTAGAAGGAACACTCCTTAATCATTCTGATAGTCCTGTGAGCAAGAGAGATATGCTAATTGGATATCTGGCCTAGTTTTCTAAGATTGAGCAAGACTTTATTTCATAAACTCTTTTCACAAAGTCACTATAAGCAAGGAGAAAAACAACACTTAACTATTACATATTTCAGGCAGAAACTTCTTGGAATATAAAAGAGAATTAGTAAGATATAACAAAAAGAGTAAGAAGGCAGGGTTACTATTTTTTCTTTTCTGTCACAATATACCACAGGCTGACACACAGAAACTGACTAAGGTAATTCTGGAACTTGGCTAGGGTCCTAATATTTCCTTTTAGAACTCTACCCTTTTATTCAGAATCAGGATGTTACCTAAGTTCCATAGTCTCTCATTTTTATTTTATATTTTTTGCTAGAGCTCTGGTTTCAGTAATTGCATAGCTGATGATTTTGCATTCCACCTTCTTTTGGAAGCAGCACACTAATCTCCTCCTCAGGAGTAACTTCACTCCCATTGTGAGCAATATGATGGATTGTCAGTCAAGGTGATGTACCTCTCTTAGCCAAGAAGTGAATATGTCATTCAAATTAGAACAATCCATCCCCTTCCCTAACCCCTTCTAGTTTCTGAGTCAAGTGGAAGAATTCAAGAACAGAGAAAACATGAGGTAGAGTTGATACAGTCTACTGTCAATGCTCAGGTCAGGCTGAATCCTACAGCCTGGATGGTTGGATTAGCCATTGTTTCTACCCTAACCATCCTTGGCATCTCAGCCATTTTTTTTTATTCTATAACTACACTATAAAATTAAACTTACTGGATATAAATAGCAGATGCAGTTAGTGGTTTAATTAGACCACGGCCTATCTGCTAAGATTCAAGCTAAACCTGAGTATCAACACTTCTTATTATTTGGTGTAATGAAATCTTAAATGGGTTGAGTTCAAGTCTTAGGCCCAGAATGTGTGACACTATGATGAAGTTTTATAAGGGCATTACTCTATAGCCAGAGTTTTGCAGAACACCTGTTACATAGCAGGTGATTAATAATTAACACATTTCATAATAGTAACTTACAAAGAGAAATAAAGATCACATGAGTTATCTTGAGCAAGTTATTTAATGCTCTGAACATTTGTCTTCTCAGCAATGAGATAAAATGGCTGAATTTCAAGGTGAAAATTTCTATGCTACTTTAAAGAGAGAGAGAGAGAGAGAGGGAGAGAGAGCACGCAATTAATTTGGCCAAAATGGCACAAGACCACTTCCACTGGTTTAGACTTATTAATTTTTCTCACCTAACAAAAATGTAAAGGGGAAGCAGCTGATGTCTTGCTGATATCAAAGTTAGAACTTTTGCAATTTTCTTGTCCTTTCCACTACACCTATCTCCACATGCTCACAAGGTTGCAGACCCGGCTCTTTGCATTGTGTCCTTATTTGAAGCAACTGAAATAGAGATAGATAGGGCCATCTAAACCATATCTTCCTTTTTTGTTGTTAATACCAAAAAAGAATAAGCTTTTTCAACAACCCACAGCCAACTTGCTCTTCCACCTTGTTGGTTGGAACTGTTACATGGCAACCCTTAGCTTCAAGGCAGCCAGAAAGATGTAATATGCATTTAGCTGATCATATTTCCAGACCTCAAATTGAGGTTCTGTTGGCAATGAAAAAGGGACAAATAGATGTTTGGAAAACGACTGACATTTTCAGCTGCATTACCTTTTAAATTTTCATTTTATAGTTGAAGAATGAAGGTGTCAAAATGGGAATATCAGTGTCACAGAGTTAACAAATGGTGAAGAGAGGAATTTAAAGATGAGCAGTCTAATAAAGAATACATACTTTTAACAAGGTTAGGATCAACACAACAGAACCACAAAGGGGCAGGCAAGCCTATATAGAATGTTCAGCTATTTTAATAATTGAGTTTGCAGAAACTGATTGGATCAATTGGGGCAAATTTTTTTAGAGATGACTTGTAAATCTGTGTTAATTGTGGTATCAACTACTTTTTTTTTTAAAAAAAATCATCTTCTTAATGTGTGTAGTGAGCATTAAAGCAGTTTTAATTTTGAGAAATTGCAGTAAATCTTTTAGGTCCCCGTATTTCAAGATTACTAGTCACATCCCCACAGGTCATAAGCTTTAGGAGATAAGGTGAGATATTTTGAGAAGCCAAAAGTTAGGCTTGAAGCAATGGTGTATTTTTATGTGAACCTGCATTAGTTAATAAGTTTCAATGAGCCTCAGTTTATTCATGTAGGAAAGCAAATGGATAAATAATTTTACAGAATAGATAAAATGCACAAAAATTTCTGTCAAATTACATGGCACATTATAGACAATAAATGAAATATTATTTTAATTATTTGGGGATACTTCTGAGTTTCTTATCTTCAAATATATATATACATTATTGCAAGTGTTTTCAATGGAGAAAGTAAAATCAAAAAATAATCTGTAATCCCACCACAAGGCAATAAAGGTCATTATTTTTTCGTATAATTCTATCCTATTTTTTTCTATTTGAATATTTACTGGAATAATAGATGGCCCTGATAAATAATCAAAACTATACAGAAAAATTCACTATTAAAAAGCTACAGTTTATTGCCTCCCTCTTCTTCAACTTGTGTTCCATTTTTTAAAATGAAAAACCCTCAAACTCCTAATTAAAATAATTATACAACTATTTCCTGATCTGTCAACTATACGAAATTTCTACTTTCTTCCCAGTGTGAGCAATACGGATTTGATTTGCTCATACTACTTTTAAAATTTTTCTCTCAAATACTACATTGTATAAAAATATACATTATACATTATATAATATATAAATATATTATAATACATTATAATTTGGTTAAATGTGTATATATATATATTTATTGCACTTTAGGTTCTGGGGTACACGTGCAAAATATGCAGGATTGTTGCATAGGTACATACACGGCAATGCGGTTTGCTGCCTCCATCCCCCTGTCACCCACATCTAGCATTTCTCTGCCTGTTATCCCTCCCCAACCTCCCTACCCCCCACTGTCCCTCCCCTATTCCCCCCCAACAGACGCCAGTGTGTGATGCTCCCCTCCTTGTGTCCATGTGTTCTCATTGTTCAACATCTACCTATGAGTGAGAACATGCGGTGTTTGTTTTACTGTTCTTTCGTCAGTTCGCTGAGAATGGTGATTTCCAAATTCATCCATGTTCCTACAAAGGACACAAACTCATCGTTTTTTTATGGCTGCATAGAATCCCATGGTGTATATGTGCCACATTTTCCTCGTCCAGTCTATCATCGATGGACATTTGGGTTGGTTCCAAGTCATTGCTATTGTAAACAGTGCCACAGTGAACATATGTGTGCATGAATTTTTAACATTAAATAAAATATTTCAACTGCAATTTTAACTATTTATATTACAACCATTAACACTTAGTGTTATCTCATGGCATGATTTTTCCTTCTTTTCTCTATTCCATGTAAATATACTGTCTTATGTCAGTTACACTTGAACTTTTACATCGTTGAAGTATTTAATATTAACTACTACTTTATATTGCAACTGCAAGCAGACTTAACTCACATTGTCCTTGGGTTGATACTAAAGAGTAGTTTTACTTTTTAGAATTATATAATATTTCTTGTTGTTTAAGAAAGTATTATAGGAAGATTGCATTTAATTGTCTCTGATCCAATTTCTTCACTCTTGTGTCATGCACAGGAGAATTTTCTTAGCACCATATTAAAATAGATTATCTTTCATAATGCCTGAAACCATCATGCAGGTTAGATTGCTTCATAATTGGACCGTGACATTTTGTGAAATGTTAGGTTTTACCAAGAATTTGTAACTGTTTTTTCCTTTCTTTCTTTCTTTTTTTAGTCATCATTTGCCTTATATATTTGTGCTTTCCTAAATGTTTGATCTTACTAGCCATTCTGTAGTTACACATTTTTTGTAAACCTCTTTCATGAAGAATCGCTTCCTCTTGTTTTAATCCACATGATTGTGATACAGGTCTTTAGTTCAGCTGCCATTTCAGTACTTCTCATCATAATTCTCTTGGTTGGATCCACTGTTTCCTGACCTCATACGCTCCCTTTTTCTTGAAATGCTCTTTGAGTTTGCTAGAGCTTATCCTGATGTAACTTTTTTATTTATTTATTTATTTTTAGAGATGGGGTCTCAGTATATCACCCAGGCTGGAGTGCAGTGACCATTCACAGGTGTGATCATAGCTCACTCCCACCTGGAGCTCCTGGGCTCAAGCAATCTTCCTGCCTCAGCCTCCTGAGTAGCTGGGATTATAGGAGTGTGCTACCAAGCTAAGCTCTGAAGTAACTTTTAAAGGATGGTTTTGTTAAAACAAAGGCACCAATGTTATTCTATGTATTACATATTTTTCAAGATTTACATTTGATTTGTACTTTGACTAATATAGAATTCTAAGTTGAGAATAATTTTCCTTCAAAAAGTTACAATTCTAAAACTTCTTAAAGATATGATTAAAGATTATGGAGTTTTTTAAAAATGTATGTTTCTGGGCCTTTATAGCCCCTTGAATCTAAATTTTAATACCTATTTTTAGTTCTAGGAAATTTTCTTTCATAATTTATTTGACAGTTTCCTTTGGAGTTTTAAAAATATGTATTATTCTTATTACTTATGGACCTCCTTTATCAAACCTTACATCCTATATTTTTATTTGTATTTTTGTCTCTTTTTACCATTCTTTAAAAATTTATCCCTTAGTATTTTAAACTGGTACAGTTTTGTTGATATCTGATTGTTCCTTTTACATATCAAATTCCTTCTATTTTAGGAATGCAATACTTTCTCAAATTTTTAAATATAGACTGGATATTAGTAAGTTCTCATCTGTGTGCTGAGTTATCTGTTTTCTTTTAGAGTAAGATTATATCTGAGTTTCTTGGTTCTTCCCCTTTATGCTGCTAGATCTTTTCATAAGCATGCCTTAATCGTAAGAAATAAGAATGTTAGGAACTTTCTTTGTTGCTTTATTTAGTAAGACAGTTTCTATTTTATTTTCTCCACTGAGTTAGAAGTTTATCCCAGACTGTGTACATGGGGTTGTATGAGGTCTGACAGGTTAGCTAACTGGCTATCACACTTTCCACCAAATGACAGAATGATGAAATCTTAGTGCATTTTGTGCTGCTGTAACAAAAGTAATACAGACTGGGTAATTTATAAAGAACATAAATTTGTTTCTCACAGCTCTGGAGGCTGGCAAGTCCAAGATCAGGGCACCTGCACCTGCATGGTATTGCCACTATAAAAATAAAAATAATCATGGTGAAACTCCATCTCTACTAAAAGTATAAAAACTAGCTGAGTATGGTGGGGTGGGTGCCTGTAATCTCAGCTACTCGGGAGGCTGAGGCAGGAAAATTACCTGAACCCAGGAGGTGGAGGTTGCAGTGAGCCAAGACCCTGCCATTGCACTCCAGCCAGAGCAACAGAGTGAGACTCAGTCTCAAAATAATAATAATAATAATCCATTCATTAACATGGAGCCCTATTACCTAGAAATTACCCATTAAGCCTCCCCTCTCGACACTGTTGTAATAAATTTCACCATGAGATCTGGAGGGGATAAAAACATCCAAATCATAGCAGACCATGATTTTACTGTTAGGACCAACAGCCATACTTGGAACCTTAACTTTCCTCAAACTGTTAGTTTCTTTGTAAAGAACCCAATTTAGAGTTTCCCTTGAAGATAATAAATGCCTAGAGTCTAAGAGTGGGTATAGGATTGCTACTTGGTTTAGTTCTATATAATTACTATTTGGGGACCTGCTTGCCCAATTCCCTCTAATTTGCTTACTGTATTTGACTCCACAGCCTTCAGAGATCCATTATACAGACTGGTTCCAAAATCCTTCCAGCCTCCCATATTCTGGCATGTGTAGCTTTCTTTCTTTCTTTTTTTTGGAGATAGATTCTCGCTCTGTCATTTAGGCTGGAGTGCAGTAGTGCGATCTTACCTCACTGCCACCTCTGCCTCCCAGGTTCAAGCAATTCTCATGCCTCAGCCTTCTGAATAGCTGGGATTACAGGTGTACACTCCCAAGCTGAGATAATTTTTTTGTACTTTTAGTAGAGATGTAGATTCACTACGTTGGCCAGGCAGGTCTCGAACTCCTGGTGTCAAGTGTTCCACCTGCCTCAGCCTTCCAAAGTGCTTAGAAATACAGCCATGAGCCGCCAAGTCCAACCTTGAGATATATCGCTTTCTTCACATTTGTTTATCCATTTGTCTATTCCCAACTAGTTTTTAGTTCTCATTCAGTCATAATTATTCTCTGATTTTCTTCATTGCTAGCGTAGAATAATTTTATATTACTTTGAAACATACAAAATAGTCAATGTTGAGCCATTTTTTTAACTAATGAAAATGGAGATTTTAAATCTTACTTTAAAGCTTACTTCCTGTAAACTATGCTTTCTCCTCACTTTTATTTTAGTTGACCAAAGAGAAGATGGGAAGCAATGAGTATGCATAATTATACATTTGAGTTGGAAGCTTATATTATCTTTAATGGAAATATGCAAAGGGATGTAAATTTTGAGCCCTGCTGGAATATGGACTAGACAGAGCCACTTCCTTCCAGCCTAGCAAGGTTGAAAGTGGTCTTGTGGTAAAGAAGAGAACTTTTTCTATTCAGTATTTTTTTCACCTAAGACCCTGAATACTTTGCAGGTTTTACTTAAAATGACACTGAGAAACTTTGGCCTGGGAATCCTTCTTTACCAAATACAAAACAAAACAACACAAAAAGAAACCCCAAGTGCAACACACAATAGCTTTGTACTTCAGGTAAACGAATTTTTCACAAAAAGTTAAGCTCCGGTTAAGTTCAAGGATGAAAAATATAGACTCTCCCCCTTGAAAGGAAAGCATAAACATAACTTATTGTTCTCTCAAATATACACAAATAGAAAAACACACCAGGATGTAACCACATGGTTAGAAGCCAAGGACTGAAAGCAGTGTTCTGCTTCTATTGCCTGTATGATGAACACGCCATGACCAAAATGAGGCCAGCACTGACTGTCCAGGGCATCAGATTTAGGACTCCCACACGAGGCTACCCTGCCATATCTCCAGATTGCTATGCATAATTTGTAGCTCTGCTTTACTTTCTGCTGCCAATAAGAGAGACGAGGAGGCAGCTTTGAAGAAGACAGGATATGTTTGCATGTTTATAACCTTAGATACTACAATAGCCTCCCCAGAAGCACTTAGCAAGGAGGCCTGATATACCTTAGTATTATCAGTTCCTGTGGCCTGAGCGTCTAAGAAAGTTGAATCTATAAGCATATAACCTGCCTCACATTCCAAGAAAGGGTTGAGATACTGAGGACATGTTAACCCTTCATTCATGGATAAATTTATTCATATTGAAATGTTATTTTTCACTTATCTTAGGAATGAATTCAAAGATCAACCAAACCTCCCTGTTCTAATTTTGAAGTTGTCTAAAATCTCAGATTAACCTTTATTTTTCTGCCTTAATAAAGTAATGGTCTTAATCTAATTAACTCCCTAAAGTATGAATTGATATCATAGTCAGATTTTTTAAAGGTAGGGGAGAGAAACTGAAAATATTGATCTAAGATTGCAGCTGTGTTGTGGATTCAACAGCTTTATAATGAAACTATTTTAAAATTGTTAACAGTTGCAATAGAAATCTGTTGCTTTTACCAATCTACATTTTCCTGTATTCTGGTAAAAGCTCCCAATTTTGCTTGGTAGATGGGCCATTTAGTGAAATTATCCATCATGAGATTCTGTGCTTTCCTAGAAAGTAGGAGGGCAAGTGATTCATGTTTGTCCAATTTCACTTCCTATAGACTCTCAACCGTGAGTGGAGTGATTAAAAACTGAAGATCATTTTAGCTGATTTATCCTGTAGACAGTGCCTTAAATAATTTAATAATAATTTTCTATTCCTAAGGTGCCTGAAGTGCTCTTATATTTGTCCAGCCCCAGAACTGTTCCTCAAATATTTTTTTTATTTTCTGAGCTACTTTTTACATGTCAGTACATTTATTTTCTGCATAAGAAGGAGTCAGGCTCTGAGAAACCTTATGATAATATGATTACTAATTTAGACTAGGGATGCACAGTGTTCAGAAAACTTGGAGGCAGATCTTCTGTACAAAACTTTTCTCTCTCTCTTTTGTCTTCCTCCAGACAGTCTCACTCTGTCACCCAGGCTGGAGTGCAGTGGTGTGAACATGACTCACTGCAGCCTCAACATCCCATGCTTAAGCCATCCTCCTGCCTCAGTCTCCTGGGTAGCTATAGTTATGTACTACCACACCAGCTATAGTTATGTAGCTATAGTTATTTTATTTTCATTTTTTGTAGAGACAGGGTCTCACCGTATTGCCAAGTCTAATCTTGAACTACTGCACTCAAGCAATCATCTCACTTTCTTCATCCTCCCCAAAATCTAGTATTATAGGCATGAGCCACCATGCCCTGCCAAATTTTCTGATTAATGGAATATTTTTTTGCTATTTGCAACACTGTGCAAATAAATGCCTCATATTTACATGTTTGATATATGTGTCACACGAGTAAATGTGTGAAAAAGTC
>CAUYLG010059898.1:0-34600 GCA_963573385.1 Cacajao melanocephalus
CCGGAGCAGCAGAAGAGCTTAGCAAGGAGCAAAGTGCACATCCTGCCTGAATTCTTTTGTTTGTTTGTTTGTTTGTTTGTTTTGAGAATGAGTCTCGCTCTGGCTCTGCTGCCCAGGCTGGAGTGCAGTGGCACGATCTCACCTCCACCTCCCAGGTTCAAGTGATTCTCCTACCTCAGCCTCCTGAGTAACTGGGATTACAGGCATGTGCTACCACACCGGGCTAATCTTTTTGTATTTTTAGGAGCGGCAGCGTTTCTCCAAGTTGGTCAGGCTGGTCTCAAACTCCCGACCTCAGGTGATCCACCCGCCTTGGGCTCCCAAAGTGTTGGGATTATAGGCGTGAGCCACCGTGCCTGGGCTTAATTTTTTATTTTTAGTAGAGACGGAGTTCCACCATGTTGGCCAGGCTGGCCTCAAACTCCTGACCTCAGGTGATCCACCCACCTCTACCTCCCACAGTGCTGGGATTGCAGGCGTGAGCCACCACACCCCGCCATTTTTGTTGTTGTTGTTGTTTTGGAGACAGAGTCTCAATCTGTGGCCCAGGCGGGAGTGCAGTGGCACAATCTCAGCTCACTGCAACTTCTGCCTCCAGGTTCAAGTGATTCTCCTGCCTCAGCCTCCCTAGTAGCTGGGATTATAGACATCTCCCACCACACCCCATTCATTTTTGTATTTTTAGTGGAGACTGGGTTTCCCCATGTTGGTCGGGTTGGTCTTGAACTCCTGACCTTAAGTGATGCCTGCCTCAGCCTCCCAAAGTGCTAAGATTACAGGTGTAAACCACTGGGCCCAGACGTGCCCTCGATTCATTCTCTTGTTCATCCATTACAGGCAGTATGGACTAGTGGTGAGGCATATGGACACTTGAGCCAGACTGCTTTTGTTCAAATTTCAGTTTGGGCTGGGAGCAGTGGCTCATGCCTGTAATCCCAGCACTTTGGGAGGCCAAGGCAGGCAGATCACCTAAAGTCAGGAGTTCAAGACCAGCCTGGCCAAAATGGCAAAACCCTATCTGTACTAAAAAAAATAGAAACATTAGCTGGCCATAGTGTCGGGCACCTGTAATCCCAGCTACTCAGGAGGTTGAGGCAGGGAGAATTTCTTGAACCTGGGAGGCAGAGGTTGCAGTGAGCTGAGACCAAGCCACTGAACTCCAGTGTGGGTGACAGAGCGGGACTCTATATAAAAAAAAAAAAAAAAAAAAAAAGTTGGCCGGGTGCAGTGGCACACACCTGTAATCCCAGCACTTTGGGAGGCCAAGGGGGAGCGGATCACAAGGTCAGGAGTTAAAGAGCAGCCTGGCCAACATGGCAAAACCCTATCTTTACTAAAAATACAAAAATTAGGTGGGTATGGTGGTAGGTGCCTGCAATCCTGGCTACTTGGGAGGCTGAGGCAGGAGAATTGCTCGAACCTGGGAGGCAGAGGTTGCAGTGAACCAAGATCACGCCACTGCACTCCAGCCTGGGCGACAAAGCAAGACTCATTCTCGAAAAAAAAAAAAAAAAGTTCCATTCTGGGCCAGGCACAGTGGCTCACGCTGGTAATCCCAGCACTTTGGGAGGCTGAAGAGGACAGATCACCTGAGCCCAGGGGTTCCAGAGCAGCCTGGGCAACAGTGAGACCTGTCTCTATTAAAAAAAAAATTCAGTTCTGTAACTGTTGTTTAATCTCAGTTTCTTCATCTGTAAAATGGATTGTTTGAGCAGCTTCCTGATATCTATGGGGCACATGTTCTAAGACCCCCAGTGGATGACCCCTGTATATACTGTTTTCTCCTATACATATATACCCATGGGAATTGGTTTTGTTTGTTGGTTGGTTTGTTTGAAATGGAGCCTTGCTCTGTCACCCAAGCGGGAGTACAGTGGCAAGATCTCAGCTTACTGCAACCTCCACCACCCGGATTCAAGTGATTCTCCTGCCTCAGCTTCCCAAGTAGTTGTGATTACAGGCGTCCTGCACCACCCCTGGCTGATTTTTGTTTTTGTTTTTATAGACAGAGTCTCACTCCGTCACCAGGCGCCAGGCTGGAGTACAGTGGCTCGAGCTCAGTTCACTGCAACTTCTGCCTCCCTGGTTCAAGCAATGCTCCTGCCTCAGCCCCCCAAGTAGCTGGGACTACAGGTGCACGCCACCATGCCCAGCTAATTTTTGTATTTTTTAGTAGAGACAGGGTTTCACCATATTGGCCAGGATGGTCTCGATCTCTTGACCTTGTGATTCACCTGCCTCGGCCTCCCAGAGTGCTGGGATTACAGGCATGAGCCACCGCACCCAGCCAATTTTTGTATTTTTAGTAGAGACGAGGTGTCGCCATATTGGTCAGACTAGTCTCAAACTCCTGACCTCAGATGATCCATCCACCTCGGCCTCCCAAAGTGCTGGGATTACAGGTGAGAGCCACTGCGCCAGGCCCCATGGGAAAATCTGATGTATAAATTACATACAGTAAGAGATTAACAACAATAAATAGTAATAAAATAGAATAATTATAACAATATACTGTAATAAAAGTTATGTAAATGTAGTTTCTCTCTCTCTCAAAATATCTTATTGTAATATATTCTCCGATCTTTTCTTAACTTAGCCTTGACTTGAAACTCACAGAATCACCTATTTTGGGACCACAGTTGACCAGGAGTAACTGAAACTGAAGAGAATGAAACCTCGGATGCGGGGGGCTACTGTGTATAAGTTTTGCATGGAAAACCACTAGAACACTGTCTGGCATACAGGGGAGGCTCAGTAAATGCTGGCTGCCACACCAGGCAGCGACGTATAGTAGTTAAGAAAGCTGGCCAGCTGCAGTGGCTCATGCCTGTAATCCCAGCACTTTGGGAGGCCGAGGCAGGTGGATCACGAGGTCAGGAGTTCAAGACCAGCCTTGCCAACATGGTGAGACCCTGTCTCTACTAAAAATACAAAAATTAGCCAGGTACGGTGGCACGTGCCTGTAATCCCAGCTACTAAGGAGGCTGAGGCAGCAGAATCATTTGAACCCGGAAGGCAGAGGTTGCAGTGAGCCAAGATCACACCACTGTACTCCAGCCTGGACCAGACTGCCTGGGGTTGAAATCTAGCTCTGTGGCCCTGGGAAGGTCACTTAACTTCTCTGAGCCTGTTTCATCTTTTGAATAAAATGAACATAACCAGCCCCAGCCCTGGCCCCACCCCTGGCTTCAGCCTCAGGAAACAATAAAATAATAAATAAAATAAAATACAATCTAAAATAAGATAAAATATAATTTATAAAATAAAATATTAAAAAACATGAACAGTAATATTACATGCAGATAAAACATGCAATAACCTAGATAACAGATAACCTATTGTGAGGATTTGATTTATTATTTATTTATTTTTGAGACGGAGTCTCACTCTGTCACCCAGGCTAGAGTGCAGTGGCACAATCTCGGCTCACAGCAACCTCCACCTTCCGGGTTCAAGCGATTCTCCTGCCTCAGCCTTCTGAGTAGCTGGGACTACAGGCACGCACCACCACATCCGGCTGATTTTTTTGCATTTTTAGTAGAGATGGAGTTTCGCCATCTTGGCCAGGCTGGTCTCGAATTCCTGACCTCAAGTGATCCTCCCCGCTTGGCCTCCCAAAGCACTGGGATTACAGATGTGAGGCATGGCGCCCAGCCTATTGTGAGATTAAATAAGTCAATAGTTGAGAAGTGCCTGGCACATATAAGCATTTGATTATATTTTAGTAGTTATTTTACATTATTCAATATAAACACATGGAGCTTTGTATCAGCTTCATTCGCCTCTGTATCTCCGGTGCCTGGAACAATGACTGGGGCATACTGAGTTGGTGCTCAGCAAATATTGACTGAAATAGCGACACTTTTCTATCTAAATTGCCCTTGCTGCTGGCTTCTGACACAGTACTCTTTCCACTATGTTATACTGTTTGACTTTGTCTGATTTTTTATTTTTTGAGATGAAGTCTTGCTCTGTTATCCAGGCTGGAGTGCAATTGCATGATCTCAACTCACTGCAACCTCTACTTCCTGGGTTCAAGTGATTCTCCTGCCTCAGTCTCCTGAGTAGCTGGGACTATAGATGCATGCCACCATACCTGGCTAATTTTGTGTTTTTTTTTTTTTTAAGAAGAAATGGGGTTTCACCTTGTTGGCCAGGCTGGTCTTAAATACCTGACCTCAAGTAGTCCAACCCCCTTGGCCTCCCAAATTGCTGAGATTACAGGTGTAAGCCACTGTGCCTGGCTATGATTTCTTTATCTAGTCTAATTTTTTTTTTTTTTGAGACAGAATCTTGCTCAGTTGCCCAGACTGGAGTGCAGTGACGTGATCTTGGCTCACGGCAACCTTCATCTTCTGGTTTAAGCCTCCTGAGTAGCTGAGATTACAGGTGCCCACCACGCCCAGCTAATTATTTGTGTCTTTTTAGTAGAGACAGGGTTTCACTATGTTGGCCAGGCTGGTCTTGAACTCCTGGCCTCAAGCAATCTGCCTGCCTCGGCCTCCCAAAGTGCTGGGATTACAGGCATGAGCACTGCGCCGTGCCCAGCCTGTCCAGTCGGATTTTTAACATTAGAAAATAAATTTAGAAGAGTAGATCAAAATGGAGGGGAACACGTAGTGCAAGTGACAGAAACAAATCTAACTAACTTAACAAAAAATCAAGGTTGACTCATGAAACTGAACATTTCAGAAGTAATTGCTTCAGAAATGTTTGGATCTAGGAGCTCAAAGTAAATAACAATCAAGATTCTTGCTGCTTAAGCCCAGGAGGTTGAGGCTGCAGTGAGCTATGATTGTGCCACTGCCCTCCAGCCTGGGTGACAGAGGGAAACACTGTCTCAGAAAAAAAAAAAAAAAAAAAAAATTCTTGCCAGGCACAGTGGCTCACACCTGTAATCCCAGCACTTTGGGAGGCCAAGGTGGGAGGATCACTTAAGCCCGAGAGTTTATGGCCTCTGCCTGGGAAACATGGTAAGACCCACATCTCTACAAAAAATAAAACATTTAGCCTAGCATGGTGGTACATGCCTGTGGTCCTAGCTACTGGGGAGACTAAGGCAAAAGGATCACTTGAGCACAGGAGGTCAAGGCTGTGCCACTGTACTCCAGTCTGGGTGACAGAGCAAAACCCTGTCTCAAAAAAAAAAAAGGAGAAAGAAAAGGAATGGGGAGCCATGGGAATTAGGGAGCAAATCCTGCAGGCAGCCCGTTGAGACCCAAAACCAGAACCAAGGCCGAGGAAGCAAAGTGGTGGAGGGGGTAGGGTGGTGGGGGGGCAGAAACGTACATGGTTCATAGATTTTTTTTTTTTTTTTTGAGGAGTCTCGCTCTGTCACCCAGGCTGGAGTGCAGTGGTGGCATCCTGCAACCTCCAACTCCTGGGTTCAAGCGATTCTCCTGCCTCAGCCTCTTGAGTAGTTGGGATTACAGGTGTGAGACACCACACCCAGCTAATTTTTGTATTTTTGGTAGAGACGAGGTTTCGCCATGTTGGCCAGGCTGGCCTCGAACCCCTGACCTCAAGTGATCTGCCTGTCTCGGCCTGCCAAACTGCTGGGATTACAGGCATGAGCCACCACATCCAGCCCATAGATTCTTTTGTACAAATCAACCAATATGTAAAAATATTAGCAGTGAGTGGGCACATGTTCCAGGGTACGTCCTCTTCCTGAGGAGTAAATGGTGCACTTGCCTAGGTGTTCCCCAGGACAGGACCTGACGGTCAGGAGTGACTGAGCCCCCGGGGAGGCAGCCGGCTGAGGGCGCTGGGATAGGCATGGGGACCCGTAGTAGCCCAGGAGCTGGGGGCCACTGGAGGACCAGGCATGTCAGCCCAGGGCCTGCCACCCCTCTCAGACCCTGGGCAGGGCCTGTCCTAGGGCTCAGCCTGTCTGTGTCCTCATCCCAGGGAGGCTGATGAGTTGCCACCGTGCAGGGCGAGGGCTCCTGAATACAAGCAGCACTTGGGGTAGAACCTACCCCACCCAGCTGGCCAGGAAGCTGGGTCCCACCCAGTGGGACTCACAGCTGAGGCTGCGCAGACCCTGGCCCAGGACCTGACTGGCCAGGCCCCTGAGATTTCTGCCTCTGGCCTGAACTCTGCTTTGACTTACATCTCTATCCACGTCTGCCTGTGTGGCTCTCCTTTGTCTTTTTCTGCAGAAACCCAGGAAGTAGAGGTTGCAGTGAGTTGAGATCATGCCATTGCACTCCAGCGTGGATAACAGAGCAAGACTTCATCTCAAAAAATAAAAAATGGAGGCGGGAGACAGGGTCTCATTCTATCGCCAAGTCTGGAGTGCCGTGGTGCAGTCATAGCTCACTGCAGCCTCGAACTCCCAGGCTCAAGCAATCCTCTCACTTCAGCCTCCCAAGTAGCTAGAACTACAGGTATGTGCCACCAGCCCAGCTAATTCTTTTCCTTGTATTTATTTATGACAACTGACGTGTCTCGAGAATTCCTGTGGGTCAGGCCTTGTGCTACTAATAACAGCTAAAACTTGTGTCTTATCACAGGCCAGGCCCTGTTCTAAGCGCTTTATGCTCAGTAACTCACCGAATGCTCTAAGCAGCTGTATGTATTTGTGTTATTTCCCTCACAGTCTAGATGATGAAACTGAGGCACAGAGAGGTTAAGTAACTTGCCTGAGATCACAGAGCTCTTCAGTGGCAGGGCCATTTTAGATGCAAAATGGTCACAGCAGGTCCTTTCCAGCTGCCATGAGTAAGTATCGTCCTCACCTGGCAGATAAACCGACAAACAGAGAGGGGCTTCAGGCCTTGATCAAGGTCACACACTGGGAGGTACTAGAGCTCTGAGGGGAGGGACAGAGGTCTGTTTGGCTCCTGACCCAGCTGGGGGTGCTTGGACCCATGACCACTCCCGAGTTCATCTTTTTTTTTTTTTTTTTAAGACGAAGTCTTCCTCTGTTGCCCAGGCTGGAGTGCAGAGGTGTGCACTTGGCTCACTGTAACCTCCGCCTCCTGGTTCAAGCGATTCTTCTGCCTCGGCCTCCCCAGTAGCTGGGATTACAGGTACCCGCCATCAGGCCTGGCTAATTTTTTTTTATTTTTTAAATTTTTACTAGAGATGGGGTTTCGCCATGTTGGCCAGGCTGGTCTCGAACTCTTGACCTCAAGTGATCCACCCACCTCAGCCTTCCAAAGTGCTGGGATTACAGGCTTCAGCCACTGTACCTGGCCTCAAGTTCATCCTGGGAGCATAGGCCTCATTCGACAGAAGGGGAAATTGAAGCCCAGAGAGTATGACCATCTTGCCCAAGCCGGCACACACAAGAAATGGCAGAGCCTAGCAGAAATTGAACTGGGACTTTTCATGTGCAGGCTGGTGTTTTTCCTCTGAAGCCCCTGCCTCCTGCAAGCTCTTCCTTCTCTGAATGCAACAGACCTGGCCTCTCACCTTCCCACACCCTCAGAACTCAGTCTTCCCAGGCCTGCATTCACATGTCATTTATGCCGGGAAGAGTGGCCCCTTGCCTTCTTCCTCTCAGCCCTCCCCAGGTACCTGCCATAGCTGCAAGAGTATGGGGCATCTGGCACTCCTGTTACAAGGAAAAAAGAGGTAGGACCAAGGGAGAGAAGCCCTTTCCCCTCTCCTGGGTCATTGGTCCCATGACAGATACAACACTTAAGGGCAGGCTGGATGCAATGGCTCACGCCTGTAGTCCCATCACTTTGGGAGGCTGAGGCTGGTGGATCACCTGAGGTTTGAGACCAGCCTGGCCAACATGGTGAAACCCCGTCTCCAGTAAAAATACAAAAATTAGCCGAGTGTGGTAGCGCACGCCTAGAATCTAAGCTACTCGGGAGGCTAGGCAGAAGAATCGCTTGAACCCAGGAGGCAGAGGTTGCAGTGAGCCAAGATCGTGCCATTGCACTCCAGCCTGGGCAACAGAGCGAGACTCCATCTCAAAAAGAAAAAAAGAAAGAAAGAAAGAAAACAACAACAACAAAAACCACTTAGGGGCAGTCCCAAGGCAGGCAGCAGCAGGCTGGACACACAAGCCTCTCTTGCTGTTGTCTGAGTGCACACTGCTGGAGAAATCCGGGCGCTGTCCAGGCCTAGTGTGGCATGAGGTGTGTGGGCATACAGGGAGGGAGGTCCAGGAATCAGAGGTCCAGGGACTGTGGGTCTCAACCACAGCACCTTTCTTCGGGAAAACAGGAGCTGTTGTAGCCTCAGGGTCTCACCTTCTGTGCTCGGGAGTCTCTGAGGCGAGACCTCTGGTGCAGCCTGGCTTTATCTTCTCCAGCCTTCCTGTCTTCACGAAAGCATCTTGTTAGCCCAGGGCTTAGTTCCAGGCCTTGCTGCTGACATCACGAAAGTGCAGGGATTCCCCGCACTGGCCCGTGCTGAAAATAGGGGACTCGAGTTCCAGTCTTCCTTCTGCTACTGATCAACTCTGTGACCTTGAACAAGACTTCCCCTCACTGATTCCATCGTCTTGTCACATCTGAGGCCTCCAACTCCCACCCCTGAGCTCAGGATTCCCAGCCAACCCCACGGAGTGCCCCACAGGGTCAGAGCTGTAATAGAACTTGGAAAATAACCCGAAAATTGGTGCATGGTTCTTTTCTTCACACTCTCACACTCTCTTTTTTTTTTTTTTTTTTGGATGTTGTTCAGATTTTAATTCACCTATGTAATAATACTGGTTTGCTATCACTTTTCTTTTTTCTTTATTTCTTAATTTGTTTAGAGACAAGGTCTCACTCTCTCACGCAGGCTGGAGTGCAGTGGTGCAATCATGGCTCACTGCAACCTTGACCTCCTGGGTTTAAGCGATCCTCCCACCTCAGCCTCTGGAGTAGCTGGGACTGCAGGTGAGCACCACCATGCCCAGCTAATTTTTTTTTTTTTTTTTTGAGAAAGAGTCTGGCTCTGTCACTTAGGCTGGAATGCAGTATCGCGATCTCCGCTCACTGCAACCTCCTGGGTTCAAGCGATTCTCCTACCTTAGCCTCCCGAGTACCTGGAATTACAGGCACGTGCCTCCATGCCTGGCTAATTTTTGTATTTTTAGTAGAGATGGGGTTTCACTATATTGGCAAGGCTGGTCTCGAACTCCTGACCTCGTGATCCACCTGCCTCAGCCTCCCAAAGTGCTGGGATTACAGGCGTGAGCCACCACACCCAGCCAATTTTTTTGGTTTTCAGTAGAAACAAGATCTTGCCATGTTGCCCAGGCTGGTCTTGAGCTCCTGAGCTCAAGTGATCCTCCCACTTTGGCTTCCCAAAGAGCTGGGATTATAGGCATGAGCCACTGCTCCCAGGCTGCTCTCACTTTTCAATGAGGAAAATGAAGTCCAGAGCAGGCCAGTGACTCCCCTGGGGTGAACAGAAGGGATGGCTATACACAGGAGTCTACATCCCAGGCTTCCCGATTTCCCTTCTCTCCGTCCTTATCCGTTGCTACATCCCTTCCATTTTCTGCTGGCACTAACCCAATGCTCAGCTCACAGGCCAAGACCCACCCAGCTTGTGGAACCTGTATTTTAATGAATGGAAACAGTCAAAAAAGTAAATTGGGCCAGGCGTGTTGGCTGATGTCTGGAATCCCAGCACTTTGGGAGGCCCAAGGCAGGAGGATCGCTTGAGGCCAGGAGTTCGAGACCACCCCGGGCAACATAGCAAGACCCCTGTCTCTACAAAAAGTTAAAAAATTAGCCAGGCATGGTGGCACACACCTGTAGTTCCAGCTACTCAGGAGACTGAGTGGGAGGATTGCTTGAGCCCTCAGTGAGCCGTGATTGCGTTACTGCCTCCAGCCTGGGCAACAGAGCAAGACTCAGTCTCTACAAAACTAAGAAAATAAATAATTTTTTTAATTAAAAAAATGTGGCCGGGCACGGTGGCTCACGCCTGTAATCCTAGCACTTTGGGAGGCCGAGGTGGGTGGATCACCTGAGGTCAGGAGTTAAACACCAGCCTGGCCAGCATGGTGAAACCCCATCTTATTAAAAAATAAAAATAAAATAAAAGTGTAAAAGTGAAAAAAAGTTTAAAAATGTAAAAAAAGGGCTGGGCGCGGCCACTCATGCCTGTAATCCCAGCGCTTTGGGAGGCCAAGACAGGCGGATCACTTGAGGTCAGGAGGTCGAGACCAGCCTAGCCAATGCAGTGAAACCTCATCTCTACTAAAAATGCAAAAATTAGCTTGGTGTGGTGGCGGGCACTTGTAATCTCAGCTACTCGGGAGGCTGAGGTAGGAGAAGTGCTTGAACCCAGGAGATGGAGGCTGCAGTAAGCCAAGATCGTGCCACTGCACTCCAGCCTGGGTGGTAGAGCGAGTCTCTGCCTCAAAAAAATATATAAAAAAAGATGTAAAAGTGAAATGTTCATTTGAGACAAGACAAGGATAGCCATTCAGCGGGGCAGCCAGAGACAATGGATATGGTGCAGAGATTGGAAGAGAGGGCACTCCAGGCAGAGAGAAGTTTCCACAAGGGCCAGGAAGTACCAGGGGGCTCATCACGTTCACACGTTGAAGCAGCAAGTTGCTGGAGCTGGCACAGGCTGAGGGTGAGGCATGAAGCTGGAGGCATTGGCTGCAGCCAGGTTAAGAAGAGAAGAGGCCAGGTGCGGTGGCTCACGCCTGTAATCCCAGCACTTTGGGAGGCCGAGGTAGGCAGATTGATTGAGGTTAGGAGTTCAAGACCAGCTTGGCCAACATGGTGAAACTCTGTCTCTACTAAAAATACAGACCAGAATAGGTGGCTCACACCTGTAATCCCAGCACTTTGGGAGACTGAGTCGAGCAGATTACTTAAGGCCAGGAGTTCGAAACCAGCCTGGTCAACATGGTGAAATCCTGTCTCTACTAAAAATACAAAAATCAGCCAGGTTGGTGGTATGTGCCTGTAGTCTCAGCTACTTGGGAGGCTGAGGCACGAGAATCACTTCAACCCAGGAGGTGGAGGTTGCAGTGAGCCAAGATCCTGCTACTGAACTCCATTCTGGGTGACAGAGCAAGATTCTTGTCTCAAAAATAAAACTAAATTAAATAAAAATAAAAATAATTAGCTGGGTGTGGCAACACACACCTCTAATCCCAGCTACTTGGGAGGCTGAGGCGGGAGGATCGCTTGAACCTGGGAGTCAAAGATTGCAGTGAGCTGAGATCATGCCACTGCCCTCCAGCCTGAGCAACAGAGAGAGACTCCAACTCAAAAAAAAAAAAAAAAAAAAAAAAAAGGGCAGAGGAGCAGCAGGGGATGGGGAGGTGTCAGGGAACCCTAAGAGAAGATGGAGTTCAAGACTTGTTTTAAAATTAGAGATAGGGGTCTCACTATGTTGCCCAGGCTGGCCTTGACCTCCTGGCCTTAAGTGATCTTCCCGCCTCGGCTTCCCATAGTGCTAGAATTACCAGCGTGAGCGACAGCACCCAGCCAACCACCTCCTACCCTTTCTTTTAAAGACAAGATCTAGCTTTGTCACCCAGGCAGGAGTGTGCTGGTGCAATCCTAGTTCACTCATTGCAGCCTCCAACTCCTGAACTCAGGTGATCTTCCTGCCTTCGCTGCCCAAGTAGTTGAGACTACAGGTGTGCACTACCATGCCTGGCTAACTTTTTTCTTTCTTCTTTCTTTTTATTTTTTATTTTATTTTATTATTTTAGAGATGAGGTTTCACCATGTTGGTCAGGCTGGTCTCGAACTCCTGACCTCAGGTGATCTACCTGCCTCGGCCTCCCAAAGTGCTGGGTTTACAGGCGTGAGCCACTGAGCCTGGCTAACTTTTATTTTATTTTATTTTTTATTTATTTGAAATGGAGTCTTGCTCTGTCACCCAGGCTGGAGTGCAGTGGAGTGATCTCAGCTCACTGAAATCTCTGTCTCCTGGGTTCAAACTATTCTCCTGCCTCAGCCTCCTGAGTAGCTGGGATTATAGGTGCCCACAACTATGCCTGGTTAATTTTTGTATTTTTAGTAGAGACAGGGTTTCACCATGTTGGCCAGGCTGGTCTCGAACTCCTGACCTCAAGTGATCCACCTGCCTCGGCCTCCCAAAGTGCAGGGATTACAAGTGTGAGCCACTGTGCCTGGCCTTATTTTATGTTGTTTTTAATAGAGATGGGGTCTTGCTATGTTGCCCAGGCTGGTCTGGAACTCCTGGCCTCAAGGGATCCTCTCACCTCAGTTTCCCAAAGTGCTGAGATTACAGGTGAGAGCCACATCACCCAGCTGGGATTCAAGATTTGAGAAGTAAGGCAGTTCTGGGTGACAGTAGAGGTTGGGAGGGGCGGTGGAGAGAGCCGAAGGGAGGCCCAGTGTGGTCAAGGGGGTGAGCAGGTGGCATGCCTCCAGGATGACAGCAGGACTCGGGGATGCGCTAAAGACATGCCAGGCCTCTGTCTGCCCTCACCTTCTGTCTCCGGATATTGGAGCCCCAGCTGCATGGGCTGCTGGGGAGTGAGCTGCCACCACTAGGGGGTGCTGCAGGGGAACCTGTCTGGACTCCGGAGGCTCCAACCCCACTTCCCTGTCCAGCTCCAGCGGCCTGTGGGACTGCTCCCCCAGGGGCCTGTGGGACTGCTCCCCCGGGGGGCCTGTGGGACTGCTCCCTCGGCAAATGCTGGTATTTCCCTGGCGCACTCGTTCCCACGTGGCCTGGTGGGCAGTGCCCAGGGAGGCCAAGGAGGCAGAGAACAGGAAGAGGAAACCCCCCCGGTTTCTATCTCACAACAGGGACCCGGCAGGGAAACCCCACACATCCTAAAAAGAAAGTGGCAGCAGTGGTTCTCGGGGAAGACCAAGAAACCCCATCCTCTCCCTGAAGATGGGAAATCCAGGGCGGGGCTGTGCTGGAAGGGAGATCTGTGGTCCATGCGGCCCAGCCCTGATCACGGTCTCTATAGAGCAGAAACACCAAGATTTTTCTGGGACGTGGCTGAGCCCTGATCCTGACAGTCAACCCGAGCCTGGCCACAGGCTGAGCCCCAATCCTGGTGACTGACTGAGCTGTCATCCCAGCCAAAGCCTGGACACCCCCTCCTCCCCGCGCGCTGAATCACAGCACCAGTCAGCACCTTGGCCAAAGACCAAACTCTAGACCCAACCCTATAGGCCGCAAGCAAAGCCCCAGGTCACCCCAACAGCTCTGATCCTAAACCAGACACAGCAGGAGCATTGGCCCTGGACTAGGTTGTGGGTTCAGCTGTAGACTGAGTCCTGATCCTGATTACAGGCTGAACTCAAATCCTATATCTGACTCTGGTTAAAGATGGAGACAGAGCCCTTGGCCCTGGAGGAAGCCCTAAGCCTGGTTCCAGACATGGCCTCAGACCTGGTTTTATCAAGCCCTGACTGTAGTTACAAACTGAGCCCCAATCCCACCATCACACTGAGCCTCTGCCTGGCCCCATGCAAAGGTGCATGCAGCCACCCCTTGAGCACTGACTCTCTTTGCGCCACCTCCCTCAGCCATCTGGTAAGCCATAAGGGAGTTAGGTGGCTCAAACCCCGAGTTCCCTAGGGTGGGCCAATCCCCTTACCTGGCCATCCATCTTTGGAAGGACAGGAGACCCTAGGATGGTGGTGGCAGAACCAAGAATTAGAAGGGGTTTGGGACTCTGGGATCAACCAGTGAATAGGGCTGGATGGCTCACCCAAGCGTGGGGCATTGAGGACAGGGCTTATCATGGGAGCTTAGCAGCGGGTCTGGAGCTTGGATAGCCCGAAACCCCAGCTTCCTGTCACCCCCCACCATACCTCCCACCCCCTCCGGGAAGGGAAATTACATTTCCCCATTTTAGCAAGGGGTGGCGAAAGGGAAGAGTGAGTGAACACAAAGCTGAAAGTACAAGCAGGACGGAAAGTGAAACTGGGTGCAGCCCCCAGTATAAGACCCCCCCTACCCAGGAGATGGCTGACCAAAGAGGCTGGGCCCCGGCATGGGCCAGATGGCAGGAGACCTTGGCTGGCGTGAGTTTGAAGCCAGGGGTGGGGGCTTCGCTGAATTTGGGCAGAGGATGGGTGAGCTTGGCTGGTGCAGATGGGGGCTAAGAGCTGAGAGCAACAACTTGACCAAGACTGAGGACTCGGCTGGCTCTAGGATGGGAAGGAGGCTAGTGTAACTGGGTGGGGCCCTGGGGCAGTGGGGTGGTGGTTTGACCCAGGGCCGGGCAGAGGATGGGAAAGAAGCCTTGGCTAGTGGGAATGGGGAGGGTTGGACCAGCAATCTGACAAGGACCAGATCTAGGCAGATCAATGAAGAGTTTGGCATGAAGAAGCAGAAGGCAAACAGCTTGGCTAAGACTGAGGATGGGGCCGGCTGGAGGAAGAACAAAGGAGGCACTAGCACGAGTGGGGCGCTGGGACCAAGGCAACAGCAGCAGCTTCACTGGGCCAAAGGTCTTTAGTTTGATGCTTAGAAGGAGGTTCAATCTGCAGCTGGGGGCCATAGAACTCAGGGGCTAGAACCAGAGCAGCAGGCAGAGGAGAAAGTAACATGCCATGTAGGGCAGGTAGGGACCAAAGGCTGGATGACGGAGACAGAACCTTCAAAGGCCAGAGCCAACGATCCAGGATCAACTACAGAGGGTAAAGAGAGGGTCTGGGGGCTCGAGAGCTCAGGTAGGAGATAGCATAGCTCACTTATGATTGGGCTTGATCCACCAGGGCCTAGGGGCACCCACTCCCGTCCCCAGCACGGAGCTAGGAAGAACCCCACTCTGCCTTAAATCTCCAGGACGTCAGAGGGTCCGAGTGGCCTCCAAGCCAGGGAGTCTGAATGCCAGAGATCTTAGGTTAGGCATTGCCCACCATACCTGGAAGTTCATGAAGGAGGTGGATGTCCCTAGAAGCTCCCCTTCACCTTTATCAAGGGGACATTTAGGAGAGCAGAGCCTGGGGGTTAGAGATCAAGAGAGGACAGGGAAGAGGCAGGGAGAGAAGGGAGAGCAGGATGGACTTCGGGCCAGTTTTGGTTTGTGTTTCACAGAGAATTGTGTAACTCTTGTGCTTGCTAGATTTCCTTTCCCTGAGGGGGAAATTGCTGAACGCTGCCCTCTTCCTAGAGCCCCCACCTCCTACCCCTCTTTCCAGGAAAACAGGTCAGGAAGCACACTCAGAATTCAGCCACTCTAGGCTGGGAGCGGTGGCTCATGTCTGTAATTCCAGCACTTCGGGAGGCCAAGGCGAGTGGATCACCTGAGATCAGGAGTTCGAGACCACCCTGGCCAACATGGCAAAACCCTGTCTCTACTAAAAATTAAAAAAAAATTAGCCAGGCGTGGTGGCACATGCCTATAATCCCAGCTACTCGCTGAGATTACAGATGAGGCAGGAGAATCGCTTTAACCCGGGAGGTGAAAGTTTCAGTCAGCCGAGATCGTGCCACTGCACTCCAGCCTGGGCGACAGAGTGAGACTCTGTCTTAAAAAAAAAACAAAAACTCCCACACTGTCGATTCGCCCCAGGCAGTTTCCCCTGCCAGGATCCACCTGCCGTGTGGAGGCTGGACAAACCTGTCCTTTTGACTCCCTGGGACAGAGCCTCCGGCATTGCCAGCCCATCCCTGGGAACCACATGGCCAGTTCAAGCCATCAGAGCCGCCTGGCTGAGCCCAAGGAATCCCTGGCAGAACATGGTGTGCCCACTCCTGGGGCAGGTGGCTGCCTCCCTCTGCATTCTCTGGGGAAAACCCATGGGCTCTGCATTTGGCAAAATCTAGAATCCAGTCCTGGCCGCCCACCTTCTGGCTATTTGATCTTGGGCAAGTCAACCTCACTGAGCCTCATCTGCAAAATGGGGAGAACAATAGCACTGAGGCTGCCACATGTGGTTGCGCAGGTTGCTCACTGAAAAAGGCATTTGGCCAAGGGGATTTATGGGGGTCAAAATCCAGCCTCTGTCCTGGCACAGTGGCTCATTTCTGTGATCCCAGCAGTTTGGGAGGCTGAGGCAGGAGTATCTCTTGAGGCCAGGAATTCAAGACCACTCTTGGCAACATAGTGAGACCTTGTCTCTACAAAAAAAAAAAGGAAAGAAAGAAAGAAATAATTAGCTAGGCACCGTGGTGTGTCCCTATGGTCCCAGCTACTGGGGAGGCTGAGGCAAGAGGATCATTTGAGCCCAGGAGTTCAAGGCTACAGTGAGCTGTGATCATACCACTGCACTCCAGCCTGGGTGATGGAACAGAACTCTGTTTAAAAAAAAAAAGAAAAGGATCAGGCTTCTGGTCTTTCTGCAAAAGTGGGTACTCCATATAGAGATGCCATATGAGGGCCGTGCTGACTGCATCGTGGGGTTCTATTTTGTTTTGTTTGAGACGGAGTCTGGCTGTCATCCAGACTGGAGTGCAGTGGCGTTATCTCAGCTCGATACAGCTTCCACCTCCCGGGGCTCAAGTGATTCTCATGCCTCAGCCTCCTGAGTAGCTGGGATTACAGGCACGCACCACCATGTCTGACTAATTTTTGTATTTTTTAGTAGAGACAGGGTTTCACCATGTTGACCAGGCTGGTCTTGAACTCCTGGCCTCAGGTGATCCGCCCGCCTCGCCCTCCCAAATTGTTGGGATTACAGGCATGAGTCACTGCATCTGGCCTCTATTGTGATTTTGAGGGGGCAGTGAAATAATGCTGGTGAAAGTATCTGCACCGTGCTCACAGCTAGCACAGGCTCAGAAAAGGCATGTTCCCTTCCTTCCCCCGAGTTCTCAAGCTCTCTCCCCATCTTGCCCACCCTCTCCCCATCTCTCCAGGGCTCAGCCTGTTGCTGCTTCCCTTGCTCCTGGTGCAAGCTGGCATCTGGGGATTCCCAAGGCCCCCAGGAAGGCCCCTGCTGAGCCTGCAGGAGCTGCAGAGGGAGTTCACAGTCAGCCTGCATCTCGCCAGGAAGCTGCTCTCCGAGGTTCGGGGCCAGGCTCACCGCTTTGTAAGTCCCCCTAATGCAGCTGGCGCTGGGCACTGGCAGACCCCCAATCCCTTCTGGCCCCCACTAACAGACCTTGCCCCCCAGGCGGAATCTCACCTGCCGGGAGTGAACCTGGACCTCCTGCCCCTGGGAGAGCAGCTTCCCGGTGTTTCCCTGACCTTCCAGGCTTGGCACCGCCTCTCTGTGAGTGAGGGCTGGTGGGGTGGGGTGGGAAGCTCTCGATAGGCTGGGGCCAGGGTGCAAGATGAGGCTGGAGATCGAGCTGGAGATGTGGGGATAGAACCTCGACGAGGTTAAGTATGTCATTGGACATAAAGATGAAAGCCAGGCGTGGTAACTTACACCTATAAACCCAGCGCTTTGGGAGGCCGAGGTGGAAGGACTGCTTGAGGCCAAGAGTTCAAGACCAGACTGAGCAACATAGAGAGACTTTGTCTCTTCAAAAAACTTTAAGAGTTAGCCAGGCATGGTGGTGCACACCCCTGCGGTCCTAGCTACTCAGGAGGCTGACGTGGGAGGATGGCTTGAGCTCAGGAGTTAGAGGCTGCACTGAGTTATGATCATGCCGCTGCACTCCAGCCTGGGTGACAGAGGGAGACCTTGTCTCAAAAAAATAAACAGCCAGGCGTGGTGGCTCATGCCTGTAATCCCAGCACTTTGGGAGGCTGAAGCGGGCCGATCACCTGAGGTCAGGAGTTCAAGACCAGCCTGGCCAACAGGGAGAAAACCCATCTCTGCTAAAAAAAATACAAAAATTAGCTGGGAGCATTGACTCATGCCTGTAATTCCAGCACTTTGGGAGGCCGAGGCAGATGGATCACCTGAGGTCGGGAGTTCAAGACCAGCCCAACCAACACGGAGAAACCCCATCTCTACTAAAAATACGAAAATTAGCCAGGCGTGGTGGCATGGGCCTGTAGTCCCGGCTACTCAGGAGGCTGAGGCAGGAGAATTGCTTGAACCCAGGAGGCGGAGGTTGCAGTGAGATAAGATCACACAACTGCACTCCAGCCTGGGCGACAGAGCGAGTCTCCATCTCAAAATGCATAATTAAACAAACAAACAATAAAGATGAAGCTGGAATAAGAAAATGGGGTTGGGAAGAGGTCAGAGTGGAGCTGGGCGTGGAATATGGCGGGCATAGGACTAGAGTGAGGCTGGAGGTGGAGATCACAGCAGCATGGAGGAGCGTGGAGATGGCACTGGGGTGAGACTTCGGATAGAGATGAGAAGGTTGGAGATGAGGGTGAACATGAAGCAGGGGATGGAGAAGGGGTGGGGTTGCTGGTGGGGAAGGGAATGGAATGGGGTTGGAATGGAGTTGGAGATGGGATGGGGAGATGGGAAGAGTGACTGCACATGAAGCAAGGATGGAGTTGGGGTTAGGAATGGGAACGAGGCTGGAAATGGGATGGAAACGCGTGGCAGGAGGTAGGATGGGATGGTGGAGGAGGGAAGGGCACAGGGCTGCGGGTGGAGGGTGCTGTGGGACTAGGTGGGGTGGGTTACAGAAGATCATGGGCGTGGGAGTGAAAGGGAGGCTGGAAAAGGAGACAGGGCAGAGGTCCAGATGGTGGAGATGGACGAGATGGGGACAGAGCTGAGCCCAGGTTGGGAAGGGCTACGGGGATGGATTGGAGGCTGGAGTATGGAATGGGAAGGAGACCGGGATAGGGAGGAGGTGGGTGTGACATGGCCATCTTTGGCCTGAGGGCCTTTCCTGACCATCTCCCTCCCCTTCAGGACCCGGAGCGCCTCTGCTTCCTCTCTACCACACTTCAGCCCTTCCATGCCCTGCTGGGAGGGCTGGGGACCCAGGGCTGCTGGACCAACACAGAGAGGATGCAGCTGTGGGCCATGAGGCTGGACCTCCGGGATCTGCAGCGGCACTTCCGCTTCCAGGTAGAGCCCGGCCACCCCCAGCCACCCCAGACCACACAGGAAAGACTCACTGGCTCATCCAGCGATCTCATGTTCTGAGTGTGTGTCAATGTGAGAGTGTAAGTGTGTGAGCATGGCTGTGAGTGGGTGAGTCCATGAGTGTGCGAGTGTGAGTGTGTGAGGGGTCTTGAGTGTGAGTGTGTGTGATTATGTGTGAGTGTGTGGGTCTGTGCATGTGAGCATGACTGTGAGTGGGTGAGTCCATGAGTGTGTGACTGTGAGTCTGAGTGTGAGTGTGAGCGTGACTGAGTGTGTGACTGTGTGTGTGGCTCTGTGTGAGTGTGAACATGTGTGTGAGTGTTGGTCCGTGAGTGTGTGTGACTGTGAGAGTGTGTGTGTGTGTGTGGGTCTGTAAGTGTGAGAATATGTGTGGGTCCGTGAGTGTGAGTGTGTGGGTCTGAGTGTATGAGTGTGTAAGTGTGTGACTGTGTGTGACTGTGAGTGTGTGGGTCTGTGTGTGAGCGTGACTGAGTTTGTGAGTGTGACTGAGTGTGTGAGTGTGGGGGGGTCTGCGTGTGAGTGTGATCATGACTATGTGTGAGTGTATGGGTCTGTGAGTACGATGGTGTGACTGTGAGTGTGTGGCTCTGTGTGAGCGTGAGCATGACTGTGTGTGTGTTGGTCTGTGTGTGTGACTGAGTGTGTGTATGTGTGTGTGTGCAGCCGCACCAGGCCCTAGTGCCACCCCTTAATCTTCGAATTCTCCTGGGGCTCCATCTTGAACAGGAGGGCATTGGGCTGTGAGGTCACTAGGGGTTTGTCCTGAGCGCCCCACACAGCGTCTGCCTCCTGTTTCCCTTCTCCTTCTGATTCTCTGACGTCACCCAGATCCTCCAGAACCTTTCGAAGGGAAATCAGAATTTTACCCTTAATGAAATGAGAATAGAAAATGCAAGTAGCAGGGCCAGGTGTGGTGGCTCACGCCAGGAATTCCAAGACTTTGGGAGGCCAAGGAGGGTGGATCATTTGAGGTCAGGAGTTCGAGACCAGCCTGGCCAACATGGTAAAACACCATCTCTAAAAATACAAAAATTATCTGGGTGTGGTGGTGCATGTCTGTAGTCTCAGCTACTCGAAAGGCTGAGGCAGGAGAACTGCTTGAACTGGGGAGAGAGAGGTCGCAGTGAGCTGAGATAGCGCCACTGCACTCCAGCCTGGGTGACAGAGTGAGACAGAAGGGAAGGGGAGAGGAGGGGAGGGAACAGAAGGGGAGGGAAGGGGAGGGGAAGGGTGCAGTGGCTCACACCTGTAATTCCAGCACTTTGGGAGGCCGAGGCGGGTGGATCACGAGGTCAGGAGTTCAAGACCAGACTGACCAACAGAGTGAAACCCATCTATTCTAAAAAAATACAAAAAATTAGCTGGGCATGGTAGCGGGTGCCTGTAATCCCAGCCACTCAGGAGGCTGAGACAGGAGAATCGCTTGATCCCAGGAGGTGGAGGTTGCAGTGAGTCGAGATCACGCCATTGCACTCCAGCCCGGATGACAGTGTGAGACTCCTCAAAAAAAAAAAAAAAAAAAAAGAAGGAAAGAGCAAGCAGCAGGGAAACTGAGCTATGTCACCCTCTGCCTGTTGTTGGCCTGACCCAGGAGCAACCTTAACAGCAGAGAGAAACTTCCTGAGCTGCACCCCCCAGGGCCGTCCTTGGGGTGACCTAGCTCTGTGAGCATCCTCATGCTCCTTGACTTCCATTTTCTCAAACCGAAAGATCAAGGAGGACGCACTAGCGGGTGACATCATGGAAGATCACGTAGGGAATGTCCCAGGGAAATCCTGATCTTATGGTCACTGACGTCATTAGGAGCCGTTGGGCATGAATAGGGAATGAGGATTCACTCCGGTTCTCTGCCTGGACCCTCCCTGACCCATGGTCTCTCCTCACAGATGCGGGCTGCAGGATTTCACCTCCTAGAAGAGGAGGAGGAGGAGGAGGAGGAAGGAAAGGGGCTGCTCCCAGGGGCACTGGGCAGTGCCTCGCAGGTGCCGGCGCAGGTGTCCTGGCCCCAGCTCCTCTCCACCTACCGCCTGCTGCACTCCTTGGAGCTCGTCTTATCTCGGGCCGTGCGGGACTTGCTGTTGCTGTCCAAGGCCGGACACCCAGTCCAGGCCCTGGGGTTCCCAACACTGGGCACCCAGCCCTGATCAGGTGGCTTCTTAGCCTCCTGCCCCTCACCCTTTAGGACTTTAGGACTGGAGTCTTGGCATCAGGGCAGCCTCCGCATCTGCAGCCTTGGACAAGGGAGGGCTCTTCTAGCCCCCTGCCCCAGGCGCTACCCACTAACTGAAAGCCCTTCCAGTCTTTTCCAGCTATTTATTTCCTGGATACTTATTTATTGTTTAGGGAAATGATGGTTTATTTATTGTCTTGGGGCCTGCTGGTCCTCCAAGGGCAGAGCCCTCATACTGGGTGCTTAATAAAGCACTCTCACCCACCCCTGGCCTCCGCTTTCTCTTCGGGAAGGGCTGCCTGACACCCAGAGGGCAGGGCAGCCTGGAATGGGGTCAGCAACCTCTAGCCATCCTGAACCCCTCTCTGCTCCTACAGTTTTGGGGTCCCTGGCCCACCTTCCCTACTATGTCCTGCTCAGCCAGGCAGTTGCCACAGTAACCAGCAGAGTTCTGAGGCTGAGCTACCGTTTTGGAAGCTCAAGGCAGCTCGTCTTTGACTCTGAACAGTGCTCCTTAGGTCCTCCTAACCGCTTTCCTTTGGACTGGCCAGAGGTCTGTGTTACCCCACCCAGTTCTGAGGGTACCTTGGTACAGGGAGGTGGGCTGGGGAGCAGGAGTCAGAGAGGGACGCCTGTAAGGAGAATGGTCTCTGTTCCCTCTCAGTCTTCATTGCAGTCTTTATTTTTTAATTTTGTTTTTAAAAGATGGGGTCTTGCTATGTTGCCCAGGCTGGTCTCAAACTCCTGGTCTCAAGCGATCCTCCCACCTTGGCATCCCAAAGCTCTGGGGTGACAGGCATGAGCTCCTGTGCCTGGCCTCCTTGCAGTCTAGACAGCTGACTCAGGCTGGGGAGGAACCAGGGCAGGCACCCCGAGAGGTGGTCTCAATGGGGTAGATGGTCTACCAGCCTGCGCTGGAGAATCAGACTCAAGTTCAAGGTCTTCCCAGGCATCTGGTTTTGCCTGTTCCATGAATGATCACCAAGACGCTGAGGCCCAGAGGGTGGAGAGGGTGCGTCCACAGTGGCAGAGGGAGCAGGGCTCAGCGGAGTCCAAGGGAGGCTTCTGGTCCCCACCCAGGGCCTGGCTTCCAGGGCGCCGGGTCTCAGTCACTGGGGCTTGGGCCGGCCCAGACGGGCATGCAGCTCCTGCATCACGCCAGGGTGCGCGAGGCCAAACCTGGAGGCAGAAGTCAGACCGGTGAGAATGGCTCCCCAGGTGCCCAAGGTCTCTTCTCCACCCCAGCTGAGTCACCTTGTGCCTACCCGTGTCCCGGGGGCCTTCTCCTGACTGGCACCGGGGTCCCATCATGCCTTGGAGGGCTTGGCTTGGGGGGTTCCTCCGGCTGGAGGAATCTCTGCTCAGGGGCTAACAGTTCCTCCTCCTCAGAAGGGTTGGGGACTGGGGGCTCCTCCTGCTGCTCCAGGGCCGGGGTCCGACGAAAAGAGGGCCGCGAACGACGCTGCGAGGAGCTTCTCGAGAGCTGCACACGGCTCCTTGGGACAGAGACATCTAGGAGGGACCCGGGGAGCAGGGCCTGCAGGAAAAGGGGTACAGAGGACCATGGGGCCAGCTTGGGGATTCCACTTGGTTCCCGCCAGACCCCATTAGGAGCCCTCACCTCACTCCAGTTGCTGGTAGCACCTCCTCTGGCACTGCCGGTGGCCTCAGCTGTCTCAGCATTCCCAAGTGACCCCGGTGCAGCTTCTGCAGGGGCCTGGCATGTCGGCCACTCCTCCTGGCCCCTGATGTCCTCCAGGCTTTCTGGCTCAGTCTCCTCGGCCCCTGCCCTCCGGCCCCCGGTCACCGTGAGACCCTCCGCATCAAGGAGCCTTGGTGGCTCTTCCTCAGGGTGGTGATCCCCAAGCCGCCCCTTACTGTCTTCCCTCTGTTCTCTCTCCTGCCATCCCGCAGCCTCTTCTTCCAACAGCGTCCACTCTTCTAAAAGCCCCCCAGCCTCCACCATGGCTCCCGTCCCCTCTGCCCTCACTGTGTGGGAGCCTGCACCATCCAGCCCACAGCTGTCCTCTATACCGGCGGATTCCCCGGCCTCTACCCGCCCTCCCCCAGGCTCTCCCTCCCTGGCCTCAAAAGCCTCTGCTTGGCCACCTCTGCCAGCCACCTCTTCCTCTGCTGACCCCTCCAGGCCAAACTCCTGCCCACCTGCATCCTCTCCCACTGCTGCCTCCTCCCTTTCTTTCGAGTCCCATCCTCGCCCAAGCACCCCTTCCAAAGCTTCACCAGCACCAGCAGCGCTGACCTCTGGGACCACCTCATCCCCCATAATCTCAGCAGGCATGGAGCCGGTCTGTGCTTCCTCACGGTCATGGAGGCCCACAGCTGCCGCCTGCAACCTCCAGCCTTTCCCGGGCATTCCATCGGCCTCTGCCTCCCCATCCTTGGTTTCCCTGGCATAGGCCTCTCCCAGTGACCGGTATGGCCCTGAGTCTGCCCCTGTGCTTCCGTGCACCTCCTGGTTCTCTGAGACAGACATTTCTCCCTCCTCTATTCCACACCCTGTGTCTTTGGATGTTGGCCCCTCCCCACCTGCCTCTGGGACTTCTGGCAGTTCAGACTCTCGGCCTCCTTCGGCCTCAGCCTCTGGGGTCTGGCCTCCTGCAGCCTCCTCCTCCCGCTGCTCACCATGGGCCGCTTCCTCCTGGGTATTTCCTGGGAAGGCCTCGGAGGCCTCAGGCTTTACAAACCCCACAAGCCTGGGACCTGCCTTCAGGCTCCTCTCCTCTTTGCTCAGGGCAAGAACTCCCCAGAGCTCCGCCTCACCTGCCCACCCTTCCTCGGGTTGCTTGGTTGGAGTCTGGGCGCCCCCCATCAGCTCAGGCTCCTGGCCTTTGGAGACCCTGTGTGAGAGGCCACCCCACTCCGCCCCTGGGGCACTGCAGCTGGTCTGGGCTGCCTCACTTTCGTCCCCTGTGAGCTCCTCCTCAGGCCTGGCCTCTGGGGTTGCCTCCAAGTCGGCAGCTCCTTCAGCCTCTCCATCTGAGGGCAGCTCAGCCACTGGGTCCCTGCCGCTCCCTCTCTCCTCCCGGGCCTCCTCTGCCTGTACCACCTCCTCCAGCCCAGCCCAGTCAGCCCTGATCTCCAAGTCACGACTCGCCTCAGCCTCCTTCCCACGCAGGTCGGCCCAACCCTCAAAGCTCTCCCCTGCCTCCTGGTATCCCACAGCCTCCCTCCTTGCTGTCTGGCTCTCAGTGGCCTCTTCCATTCTCTCAGTGCCCAGGGCCTGCGCCTGTTTGGGGAAAGGGCTCACCTCAGCCTCCCTCTCCTCATCCCCCTCCTCCTCTGGGACCCACACTTTTCCAGTAGCCTCTAGGAGCCTTTCTCCTGGGACTGCTCCATATTCTGTCTCTCTGATTCCTAAGAGGTCAGCCTCCTCCTTGCCTGAGGTTGTCCAGGCCTCCTTGCCTCCTGAGACTGTCCCGGCCTCCTCCCCTCCTGAGGCTGACCCAGCCTCCACCCCTCCTGAGGCTGCCTCCTCCCCTTCTGAGGCTGCCTCCTCCCCCGCTGAGGCTGCCTCTTCTTCTGAGACTATCCCAGCCTCCTCCCCGCCTGAGGCTTTCCTGGCCTCCTCCCCTCCTGAGACTGTCCCGGCCTCCTCCCCTGCTGAGGCTGCCTCCTCCCCCCCTGAGGCTGCCTCCTCTTCTTCTGAGACTATCCCAGCCTCCTCCCCGCCTGAGGCTATCCTGACCTCTTCCCCTCGTGAGGCTGCCTCCTCTTCTCCTCGTGAGGCTGCCTCCTCTTCTCCTGAGACTATCCCAGCCTCCTCTCCTCCTGAGGCTTTCCTGGCCTCCTCCCCTCCTGAGACTGTCCCGGCCTCCTCCCCTCCTGAGCCTGCCTCCTCCCCTCCTGAGGCTGCCTCCTCCTTGCCTGAGGCTGTCCCGGCCTCCTCCCCTCCTGAGGCTGCCTCCTCCCCTCCTGAGCCTGCCTCCTCCCCTCCTGAGCCTGCCTCCTCCTCTCCTGAGGCTGCCTCCTCCTTGCCTGAGGCTGTCCCGGCCTCCACCCCATGTAAAATTATCCCTGCCTCCTCCCTACCTGAAGTTGTCCTGGCCTCCTCTCTGCCTAAGGTTGCCCAGTCCTCAGACTCTGCCCCTGGGCCCCGTGTCCCCTGTGCCCTTCTGCTTTCACTGGCCTCCTCCTCCACCACAACCTCTTCTCCCTTCCCAGCCCCTTCAGCCCCAGGCCCCTCAGTTTCCTCTGCATCTGCCTCCCTGATCCCCTGCTCGGTATCCAGGTCGTCCCCCGCCGCCTTTGGCCCGGCACCAGCCTTCCCCTCCCGCTCCCTGTGCCAGGTCCACTCTGACTCCGCCCCTCTGGCCATCCCTGGCTCTCTCGCCCTGACCTCTTCTTCCTCCTCCTCCTCCTCCTCCTGTTCCCAGGTTCTCAGCCTCTCCTCTCTGTTCACTTCCTGTTCATTGGGCTCCTGCCTCTCCTGGGCCTGGCCGCTCCTGTCTTGGCAAGCCCTAGACCCTACCTTGGACTTCTTTCTGGCCTCCAAGGAGGCCCTTGGCTCCTGGCACCTGGCAGCCTTGGCTGCTTCCCCAGCCCCACTGTCCTGCCTCTCTGCTTGGGACCCATGGGAGCTGCCATCTCCCCAGCTCCAGGTCTGTTCCACAGCTGAGCTCCCCACTTCATGTCTTCCGTCCTCCCCAGGCCCTCTCAACCCTCCAGCCCCCTGGCTTTGGCCACCTCTCCGGCCCTCCAGGGCCTCCTGGGCTTCCTCCTCTACAATCTTCCCTGTCCTTCCCACTGCCACCGCCCCCAGCTCCTCAGCCGCCTGCGCCTCCCGCTCTGCAGTGGGGACTGCGTCTCCCAAGAGGTAGGAGACAAAGGTGCCGAGGGAATCCTAGAAAAAAAGAGGGAGGGGAGAGGCATTAAGGGGAGTCCCAGTGCTTCCCAGGGGGCCCTGGCCGGAGGAGCCCAGGTTAAGGATGAGGGTCCTGGGATCTGGGAAGAGAAGAAGATTTGCAGAAGGATCCAGAAAGGACGTTGATTAGGGGTATGAGGACGCTGGTGTGGGGGTGGGGACTGAAATTTAGAAACGATTAGGCCAGAGCCTGCCTGATCCCGAGAAAGCAATCTCCAGTCTGAGGAGACCAAAGGGAAGAGGGGAAAGGTAAGGCCCCAGGGGAGGTGCCCAGAGGTGAGGCCCCAGGGAACAGGGTGCAAGTCTCAGGCAGTTCCTTGCCCCTCTCACCAGTGCCCCCCTCAAGGCCTGGTGCAGCCCAGGGAGGTGTAGCCGGAGAAAGTCCATCCTGTCTGTCTCTGTCCGTGTGTCCAGAAAGCTGATAATGACTGTCCCCACCCACCAAGACAAGCCAGTCTTCCCCAGGACCCAAGACACTTCCTCTTCCCCTGTGTCTCCCTGACACGTCCCCACCCTGGGCCCTGCCCCTGGACCCTGATGCCCACAGCAACCCCCACTGCAGCCTGGGAAGTGGGTGAACATCACACAGGGACTCAGGTGCTCCTTTGGAAATAAAGGGCAGGGGAGAGGCCGGAAAGGACAAGGTGGAAGCAGGAGTCCCTAGAGCTGGGGGTGGGGAAGGGGGAGGGAGGGGACATGTGGCAATGGCAGCTCAAGTGACTCAGGTCTTGTATCCACACCTCAGCCATTTCCGTCTCCCCTACAAGCCGCAGCCCCTCTGCGAGAGGAAGCTGGGGTTTGTGGTTCCTGTTTTGCCTGGGGAGAAAGAGTAGCAGTGAAGAGGGGGCTGTTGGGAGCTCTGACACATTTCACCGTCATTCCTGCTTCCCCAAGAGGCGGAAGGGGCTGGATTGGTGGCTCCAGTGCACAACCCCTCATCTATGATTAGCCTTGCAGGAGAGAACTTGGCTAAACTTTGTATTGTAGCCTTATCTGTGTCTTCCTTCCACCTTCCTGTGACTTCCTTGATGGCAGATGCCATGCACGAAATGCTACTGAATTTCTAGAGCCCTGCACAGGTAATAGGATTCCACTTTCCATCAGTTGAGTGACCTGGGAGGCCTCCTCCCCTCCCCGCCTGGCCTTTGGAGTTCCAGAGGCAGGCCTCCCAAAGTGCTGGGATTATAGGTGTGACCCACCGCGCCCGGCCGCCCCAGGATTTTTTTTTTTACCCTAAAGGGGAGGAGGTACATTTTTCTGTTTATTTTACTTTTTATTTTTTGAGACTGAGTGTCACACTGTCACCTAGGCTGGAATGCAGTGGTGAGATCTTGGCTCTGCCTCCCAGGTTCAAATGATTCTCCTGCCTCAGCCTCCCAAGTAGCTGGGATTACAGGTGTGCGCCACCATGCTTGGCTAATTTTTGTATCTTTAGTAGAAATGGGGTTTTCACCATGTTGGCCAGGCTGGTCTTGAACTCCTGATCTCAGGTAATCTGCCCACTTTGGCCTCCCAAAGCGCAGGAATTACAGCCATGAGCCACCCCATCCCGCCAGAGGGCACATTTCAAACAGCATTCTGCAGGCCTGGTGGTAAGAAAAAGCAGATAGAGGTGACACAGCGCATAGCAGAGATGAGGCCAAGGACAAGAAGAGAATGCAGGATGCCGCTCCCCACCTAGAGGAAGGTAAGGGTATGACTCCTTATTTGGAGCTAAACAAAGTGACCTTGCTGTACGTCTCTTCCCATACCCTCCTCTCCTCCCAAGGCCCACTTTCCTATTCCAATTAGAGCAATTGGATGAAATCACAGAATCAGAATCTTAGGCCTTAATTAAAATAATTTAGTCTGGCAGGGTGTGGTGGCTCACACCTGTAGTCACAGCACTTTGGGAGGCTGAGGCAGGTGGATTGCTTGAGCCCAGGAGTTCAAGGCCAGCCTGAGCAACATGGCAAAATCCTGTCTCTATAAAAAGTACAAAAATCAGCTGGGCACAGTGGTGCACACCTGCTGTTGCAGCTACTCGGGAGGCTGAGGTAGAAGGATTGCCCGAGCCTGGGAGGTCAAGGTTGCAGCAAACCAAGGTCCTGCCACTGCACTCCAGCCTGGGCAGCAGAGCAAGACTCTGTGTTAAAAAACATATATATATAGGGTCGAAGCACCAACTTTGATGAAGGCAGGAATCCTGCAGCAGCCTACAGCCAACCCAGTGGCTCCCTGCCTCTGGTGCTCTATTTCTTATCACCATACAGGTCTCTAAGGTCACCTTTAGGTCTAACATTGTATGATCATCAGCAACTTTCCAATTTTTTTCATATATATATATCTTTTTATTATTATTATTAATTTATTTATTTATTTTTAGACAGGATCTCTCTCTGTCTCCCAGGCTGGAGGGCAGTAGCGCGATCATAGCTAGCTGTAGCTTCAACCTCCTAGGGACAGGTGATCCTCCCTCATCCTCCAAGGTACCTACGACTACAGGCATGCGCCACCATGCCCAGCTAATTTTTGTTGTACATGTATATACATATATTTGTACCTTGGTTTTCTCATCTGTAACACCGGGGGTTGAACTGCCGTGATATTTTTTGGTTCCAGGATAATTTGGAAAAGGGAATCTCTTAAGATCTTGGATACTGTCAATAGATAATTCACGAAAACCTCTTAGGTGGGTGTTGTTTACTTAGGCCTCTAAAATAATTTGTAAGGGCAACAGATGGGAGTTAGAATGACCTGAAGCTGGTCGTCTTTGCTCGCAACCAGAAACAGTCCTGTTTTTAAAAAAAGGGGGGGGTGGGGGTTGGGGGGGAGGAGTAGGCAGGTGGCCATATTTGCTTCTGGCAAGTGAGTACTGAAAGAAAAGGAGCTGAAGCCTCCCGCAGCCACGACTGGTGCTGGCAGGATACCGTCTCGGTCTTGGGCGCCATTGATCTAAGGTCATGGCTCTGGTTGCTGCTCCCACCCGCTCTAGTTTAAAACCTGCGGTTCCAAGGTTCTCCGGCCTCTTCCTTTCTCATGCTCCAAAGCTGAGGAGGCCCAAAGCGAAGACAGAAAGGACCCGGAAGTAGGGAGGACCTCCGAGCACGTGATGAGGGAACACGCAGGTGCTGTCACGTGACCTGACAACCTGCCTCCTCACTGTGCGGAACTTTCTGCTGCTCTTAAAGGTACAGGCCGCAGGATCCCTGCTGTAGACGGGGCGGGGGCAGAGTCCGATGGGTGGGGCGTGGTGGGTCGTGGTCGGTCGTGGGGCGCGCGAGATGGAGTCCTGGGCTTCCTTGATGGATCGCGGGGCGCGAGTGCCGCAGACAAGCCGGAGCTGGGACCGACAGTCGGACGTTGATCCTTGTCGCCTGTCACAGACTCTCATCCCTCCCGTGGGAGCCCCCTCTGGACACTCTGTGACCCTGGACACTTGGGAGACCTGAACTTGATGCCATGGGAGGCTGTGCGGGCTCGCGGCGGCGCCTTTCGGATTCCGAGGGTGAGTATTCCCGCCCACCTTCCTGGGAGCGACCACCTCTGGCTCGCAGCCCACCCGAGGGAAGTGAGAGCTGACTCGACCCCGGGAGGACACGCACGGGGCCGTCGTGTGCCTGAGAGTGGGTAGGGGTCATGCCCTCTTCTCACTCTCCCAGGGGAGGAGACCGTCCCGGAGCCCCGGCTCCCTCCGTTGGACCGTCAGAGCGCGCATTGGAAGAACGCGGTGGGCTTCTGGTGAGTTGCCTGAGAGTTCAGCAAAAGTGACTATGGCGTAGAAAGAGGGAAGTGACAGGAGGACAGGGGGGAAGAAAGAGTTGACCTGCGCAAAGGAGCTGAACCCACAAAGATTTACCGAACCCACTGGTTTGCCCCCAGGCAGCATGTAAATTTTCCAAACTTCACTCCTTATCATCTTCGGGATTTGGCCAGATCCTCAAACTACCTGTAGGATTATTTACTTGTGTTTTTCCTCTAGCCATTTCAGCCTTGACGTTTTTTAATGCATGTATTTTTTCTCCTTTTTTTAAAACTTTTTTTTTTAATTTTTTACTTTTACTTTTTAAAAGCCTACAGCACCCGGTATTCCCAGGCGATCACGCATCCAAGTACTAACCAGGTCCAACCCTGCTTAGCTTCCAAGATCAGACGAGACCGGGCGCGTTCAGGGTGGTATGGCCGTAGACTAATGCATGTATTTTTAAAAAGAAAACTTTAAATCACTACTCCACATGGAAAACCAGTATTTTCCTAATGAACATTTAAATAAATGCATCACTACTAAAACTTTTTATTTTAATTTATTTTATTATTTTTTTTTTCTTTTTGAGACAGGGTCTTACTCTGTTGCCCAGGTTGGAATGCAGTGGTGCAGTCACAGCCCACTGAAGCCTGGAACTCCTGGGCTCAAGTGATCCTCCCACCTCCTCCTCCAAATGGCTGTGACTACAGGTGTGCACTACCACACCTGGCTAATTTTTTTATTTTTTGTAGAGATGGGGTCTCACTATGGGACCTGGACTGGTGTCAAACCCCTGGCCTCAAGCGATCCTCCTACCTCAACCTCCCAGAGTGCTGAGATTACAAGCATGAGCCACCATGCCAGGCCTGAAACTTTTTTATTTTATTTTATTTTATTTTTTTATTTTTGAGACAGAGTCTCACTCTGTCGCCCAGGCTGGAGTGCAATTGCCTGATCTTGACTCACCGAAACCTCCACCTCTCAGGTTCAAGCTATTCTCCTGTCTCAGCCCCCCGAGTAGCTGGGATTACAGGCATGTACCACCACACACAGCTAATTTTTTGTATTTTTAGTAGAGATGGGGTTTCACCATGTTGGCCAGCCTGGTCTCGAACTCCTGATCTCTGGTGATCTGCCTTCCTCCACCTCCCAAAGTGTTGGGATTACAGGCGTGAGCCACCACACCCAACCCTAAAACTTTTTAAAAGGTCATCCATCCATCCACTTTCAGAACTTATTCAAATACCGAGCCTCGGGAAATACTTTTAGCATTAACCTAAACATTAAGGACTTGGGTCCTCAACCCACTTCCAGACTGGGTTGGAAGTGGCTTCCCATGTGCTATCTAGAAGAGTCACTTAACCTCTCTAAGCCTGACTCCTCAACAGTCAAATGGGAAGAGTAGTATTGTAGTTCTACTTCAAAGGCTTGTGAAAAGGCCCCTGATGAAATCTCTAGCGTGAGACCCAGATTCCCTCCCATTGCTGAGTGCAGCTCTGGGAGATGAGAGTAAGCAAACAGAACCTTCTTGGATCCTCAAGGCCTTTGGTCTTATCTTGTTTTGATCCATACCCCATCTTGCGCGGTAGTCAGGAGAGAAATTTGTATCCCCATTTTATACACGGGTAGACTGAGAAAGTGGGAAGAAGCAGAGTTGGGACTTGAACACAGTCCCTTCAATTTCCAGCTCTAGGACTTTTTTCTTTTCTTTTTCTTTTTCTTTTTTTTGAGACAGAGTCTTGCCCTGTTGCCCAGTCTGGAGTGCAGTGGCGTGATCTTGGCTTACTGCAACCTCCACCTCCCTGGTTCAGGAGATTCTCCTGCCTCAGCCTCCCAAGTAGCTGGGATTACAGGCTCGAGCCACCATGCCCAGCTGATTTTTGTATTTTTAGTAGAGACAGGGTTTCGTCATGTTAACCAGGCTGGTCTCGAACTCCTGGCCTCAAATGATCTGCCTGCCTTGGCCTCCCAAAGTTCTGGGATTACAAGTGTGAGGCACTGTACCTGGCTGCCCCGAGGATTTTTGTTTTTTCTTACTGTACTGCAGTGTATCAGAGGATGAGAACTGAGTCCCAGTGGGAGCTCAGAGGAGAGAGTGGTCGCAGAGAGCTTCCAGGAGAGGCCGTAGAGGCAGGAAGTGAATCCAAGTCTGTGATCCCAAAGCCCCTATTTCTTCCTTTTTATTTTTTATTTTTGTGACAGGATCTTGCTCTGTCCCCCAGGCTGGAGTGCTGTGGCACGATCACAGTTCACTGCAGCCTCTAACTCCTGGACTCAAGCAGTCCTCCCACCTCAGCCTCCCGAGTAGCTGGGATACAGTGCGAGCCACCACGCCTGGCTAAATTTTAAATTTTTTGTAGAGATGGGGGTCTCACTATGTTGCCCAAGCACCAAAGCCTGTATTTCTGCCCCCAACACTGAATGAAGATGGGATCTGGTGATAGAGAAAAAAAAAGAGGAAGCTAATTGAAGGGCACAGGTAAGGGGAGGTTTGGCACGAAGGCTGCAGATGGCTGCAGGATCAGAAGGGAGTTGAGACCTGGCCTGCTTCTTCCAGGCTGCTGGGCCTTTGCAACAACTTCTCTTATGTGGTGATGCTGAGTGCTGCCCATGACATCCTTAGCCATGAGAGGACATCGGGAAACCAGAGCCATGTAAGTGACCCTCTCTCTACCACCACCACCATGGTTAGTCCCTATGGGAAGATGAAGGCATGGGACAGAGGCCCCCTTGAAAAACTCATGGAATGGGGTGGGACAAGGGGGCTAAAGTTTCCAGTCTCTGGCTGGGCACAGTGATCCCAGCACTTTGGGAGGCTGAGGCAGGCAAATCACCTGAGGTCAGGAGTTCGAGACCAGCCTGGCAAACATGGTGAAACCCTGTCTCTACTAAAAATACAAAAAAATTAGCTGGGCACGGTGGTGGGCACCGGTAATCCCAGCTACTTGGGAGGCTGAGGCAGGAGAATTGCTTGAACCCAGGAGGCGGAGGTTGCAGTGAGCTGAGATCACGTCGCAAGATGGCGTCACTGCACTCCAGCCTGGGCAACAGAGGGAGACTCAGTCTCAAAAAAAAAAAAAAAAAAAAAAGAAAAATTTCCAGTCTCTCAGACCCCCAGAGCAGGAAGGGAATTTAAGAGATTCATGGGCATTAGGTTTGCAAACTTCAACATTGGCTGGGTGAGACAGTCATCTACAGCAGAGTTTCTTAACCTGGGCCCTATGACATTTTGGGCTGGGTGAGTCTTTGTTGTGGGGCTCTCCTATGCATTGTGAGACATTTAGCAGCATCCCTGGCTTCTACCTGCTCAATGCCAGTAGCACACCCTGTGACCCCCAGTAGTGACAACCAAGAATGTCTCTAAACATTGCGAAATGTTCCCTGGAGGGGTGATACTGCCCTTGGTTGAGAACCAGCTGTCTGTGGTAAGCTGGGGCGTGCATGTCCCATCCAAAGGGAGCAGCTACCACCTGGCAGGTCCAGCAGGAAATTTGGTCCAAGATCAGATTTTCTGGCAACCATATTTTTATATGAAAGCTCTTGAGGCTGGGCTCAGTAGCTCATGCCTGTAATCCCAGCACTTTGGGAAGCCGAGGAGGGTGGATCGCCTGAAATCAGGAAACCATCCTGGCCAACATGGTGAAACCCGGTCTCTACTAAAAATACAAAAATTAGCTGGGTATGGTGGCACACACCTGTAGTCCGAGCTACTCAGGAGGCTCAGGCAGGAGAATTGCTTGAACTGGGAGGCGGAGGTTTCAGTGAGCCAAGATCATGCCTCTGTACTCCAGCCTGGGCAACAGAATGAGACTGCCATTTTAAAAAAAAAAGAAAGCTCTTAAATGTGTTACCTAAACAAAGTCCATTTACAGGGCCATCTTTGGCCTGTGGTCTAGTAGGGTGAGACTCATATGGAAACCCCTCTTCATCGTGCATGCAGAGAAGCTGAGGTCCTGAGAGGTCGGTCACTGCTGACCCAAAGCCATCCTTCAAGTGAAGGCAGAGCTGGGACTAGAGCTAGGCTCTGTGTGTCTATCCCTCTGCCTCCTGGAGTGAAAGATGTTCTTCCCTCCCATCAGGTGGACCCAGGCCCAACGCCTATCCCCCACAACAGCTCATCACGATTTGACTGCAACTCTGTCTCTACAGCTGTGCGTACTTATCTCACCTGGTCCCCTCCTGACTCAGGGACCCTGGGTCTGCAGACCCCACTCCTAGCCCTTCACTACCCAGCTGGGACTGTCATGATGAAAACAATTGAGACCTGGGCCAGGTATAGTGGCTCATGTCTGTAATCCCAGCACTTTGGGAGGCCAAGGTGGGAGGATCACTTGAGCCTAGGAGTTTGAGACCAGCCTGGGCAATCTAGTGAGATCCTATCTTTAAGAAAAAAAAAATAGAAAAAAAAAAGCATATGTAATAATTGAGACCTTAATATAATTTCTGAGGCCGAGGTGGGCGGATCACTTGAGGCCAGGAGTTAGAGACCAGCCTGGCCAACATGGTGAAACCCCGACTCTACTAACAATACAAAAATTAGCCAGGCATGGTGGCACGTGCCTGTAATCCCAGCTACTTGGGAGGCTGAGGCAGGAGAATCACTTGAACCAGAGAGGTAGAGGTTGCAGTGAGCCAAGATCAAGCCATTGCACTCCAGTCTGGGCAACAGAGTGAGACTCTGTCGCTGTCTCAAAAAAAAAAAAATATATATATATATATATATAATTTCTGAACTGTTTCTGTACATAGCATATATTAGCTCATTTAATTCACACAGCAGTCCTGTGAGCTAGACACTATGATATCCCCATTTTCCAGATAAGGAAATTGAAGCTCAGAGAATATAAACTCTAAATTTAATTTCTTTTTTTTTTTTTTTTTTTTAAGACGGGGTCTCACCATTGTTGGTCAGGCTGGTCTTGAACTCCCGACCTCAGGTGATCCGCCCACCTTGGCCTCCAAAGTGCTTGGATTACAGGCGT